>JAODAL010059332.1:0-21548 GCA_025379985.1 Phyllomedusa bahiana
TAGATTTTAAAATCCATTTTTTTGAAGCATGGAGAGCCAAGCAGGGGTAATGGTAAAGACTTTACAACTCTAAGGCTATGCTTACACGGCAACTGTAAAATGCCGTCGGTAGTGCAACGGTATTTTACAGTCGCAGTCAGCTTTTGGATTTCAGCCAGCCGAGTAAATCGAACTGTACTAGAAATCCACTGTAAGGGCGCGTTCCCACTGCACAGGACAAATACCGGCAGGTTTGCCGGCCGGTATTTGTCCTGTTTTGCGCCCGTCCCCACGGCCGCAGGGGGGACGGCTTTTCTCCGTGATGAGCGGAGAAGAGCCCTCCCCCCGCCCATTGAGAAGCACATCTTCCGTCGGGAAAACGGACGGAAGAGTGTGCTTCTACAATGTTTTGCCGCCGGACGCCGGCGGACAAAACCGTTCCGACGGCAAAACCTGTGCAGTGGGGACTGCTGCACAGGTTTTGCATAGAGCACCATTGTGCTCATTTTCGGCCGGTTTTTCAGGCGGTCTGAAAAACCAGCCGAAAGCCCTTGCCGTGGGGACATGGCCTAATACACTGGATTATGGAAATCTGTGTAGACTACGGCTCGGATTTTCTATTGAGGTCTATGGGGACTGGTTTACAGTCGGATTTTTGCAGATTCTAAAAATACTGAATCCGCTTAAAAATATGACCACTTGTTCCGGGACAAATTCTATTCCACGACTTCACAATGCTACCCAAATACCAATCCCTGCTCCATGTTACTTTACTGACCGCGAAACGTGGTCTTCTAAGTAGATGGATAGATGACCATGTACCTACGCTACTAGATGTATGGACACAGGTCAAAAAAATATATGCACATGGAGCGCTTAGAGACAGAGTTAGCAAAATATACCAAAACTGAGACATTTTTTGATAAATGGGGCCCCTTCATTGCAAAATTCCTCAATAGAGAAGAGCCGGTCCAGATTGTGATTCCTTTTAGGAATACCAAATGGTATTTGGAAAATGAGGTAGCGGGCAACTTAGGGAATCTTAAATTGTAACATTATAGGGGTCTGTACCTCCCCTTCAGTGGCGAAAATGTATTACAGGGAGACGCAAGACCTGGAGAGCATTGAGGTAGACTCTTCTAAAATGACCACTCCGGCTTCTCATAGAGGATCTTGAAAGCGTGACACCTAAGGCATTATAGTTTTACTAGTTCGTTTTTTGTTACGTTTTACGTTCTCTAGAGTTTGTATGATTACTAAAGTTACCAGAACGGCTACAGAGAACCGTTTTGGGAATAGCCTGGAATGTTATTAAATATGGTATCCTGCAATGGAGGAAAGACCATAAACCATACCAAAAGGACACTTTAATACGTTTTTTTAATTAATTGCTTGCAGTAGTCCTTGTAAGAAATGTAGCAACATTGTCCTTTGATTATGTTCATGTGTTGTAAGTTTCTCGATATGTATGATAATGTTACATTATTGTATTTTCAATTTTTCATTAACACCCATTTTTAGTTGAAAATCTTAATAAAAATATAATTAAAAAAAATAAATAATTAAATAATATGACCAACAACCAGCGCAGGGGAGACATGGCCTAAACCACGTTTACAAGATATAAAATTATACTAACTAAGATTATACTACACATACTTGTAGCCAATAGTATTACACACATACAAATCATCTGCAGTCAAACATTGCAAGAAAGTCCAATCAACATGAAATCATGGATACCCCACATTTTACCAGAAACAGTGGAATATTTAAAGGGAACCTGTCACATAGATTATGCCCCCCTTACTGAGGACACCACAAGTTAGTGTCAGACCTGCTGTTTCCAGAGCGGTGTCCCTTATTCTGCAAGATGCTGGAGTTTTAGAGAATTTACCACTCAAATCGAATTGATGAGCAGGTGTTAGCCCCGCCCACCAAAGGCTAGCTCCGCCCACTGACAGTTATTCGCATGTTTCTACCTATTCAAAGTAACAGGTTTATCAGTTGAGGTGGGCGGGGCTATCCTCACATGGGCGGGTTTGGGGAAAAAATGACTCTTTATATGACTTTTCTGGCTGAAAACTGCAGATTTGAGCATTAAATACTCAAAAACTACGGCATCTTACAGAATAAGGGACACAGCGCTGGAAACAGCAGGTCTGACACTAGCTTGTGCTGTCCTCAGCAAGGGGGGCATAATCTATGTGACAGGTTCTCTTTAATACACAATAGAGAGCTGTTGGACAAATGAGCCAAATGCTATTGATCCCAATCACCTATAGACCTGCAAGTTCAACCAGATTTTAAACAGAGAAGAAAAAGGTCACAGATACCTCTGGTGGCCACTAATTTGTCCAAGAACTAAAGGTCTGAGAAGTTGGGTGGCTCCCATAGACACAAGGCTAAATCCCCACTGCATCAAACAAAAAAGGCCCGAAAATCGACTGTTTTTTGTCCGATGCACGGCCGCGGTTTTTTCCGTTCATTTTCTTGCCGGCGGCCCATACAATTGACAATGGGATGACGACGAAAAAACGAAAAACGCCGGCATATTATACATGTTGTATAATACGCCGCCGCCAGAAGACGAGCAGAGAAAAAACAAACTGCGTAGTCTACAGGTCGTTTTTTTCTATTATTGTCTATTGGCTGCCTGAACGATCATATTTTTGGCGGTTTTAGAATACTAAAAGCGCCAAAAAAAACGATCGTTTTGCTATGCTGTGGAGACATAAGAGTGTGAGCAGGTTCCACAGAAATTAAGGTTATGGCCAACTATACCAGCTTCAACAGTATAGTGCAAATTCACATGAATATACATGTTTTGAATGGACACTAGTGAGTCAACTTCTTCTACATAAACTATAACCAAGCCCTGACCCTGAGGTGCAGAGATCCTTACTGCCCAGATTCGCATAGGCTTTTTATCTGTTGCATATAATCTGGCACAAAATATATTATATGGTATACTACAGAGGAATTGTGGTTGCTGTAGTGATAACAGCTGCTTTTCAGTGGCTGGAGTTTTAAGTTATTCGTTCACCACAGAGAGAGACACCACCACAAGACAGGGGGTTCACCTAAGTACATCCCCTTTAAAGCACAACTCTATTTGATCTCGGAGGATTTCCAAAAATAACTTCCTCTTTTTAGGACTATGTTCTTTTCTTGTCGTTGAGGATTTATTAATGAACAGGCACTGCCTTACTAGGTCATAGACGACATCTTTGTGCTGCACAAAATAACCATCAGCTTTATTGTTTAGTACATATCTGCGTAAAAGTGGTCACTGATACAAGAAGTCACTGATAGCTATGGGCTTCAGAACAAGTACAAGAAATGACCTGACTGGAAAATGCACAGCAATCAATATCAGATATAGCTAGCAATCAATAGTGTGGTTGAAGTACTGCTAGCATGTCCAAACATACTCCTACTCTTGAGGATTCAATCTTTGAAGACGATGTGTGACCCTCATGGAGACAATTGATCATGCTTCTCAAATAACTAAATATCAATAACGTTCTTACACTGAATGGCCACTTTTTCAGAGACACCCATCTAGTAGTATGTTGGTCCTCCTTTGGCCATTAGAACCACAACAATTCATCATGACAGAATCTACTAGGTGTCAAAATCATTCTACTTGAATATTGACCCATGTGGATAGAAAAGCTTCCTATCGTTACTGCAAATTATTTAGAGGCACTGACTTGATCTGAATAGCCCATTCAACCTAAGTTCAGATTTGCTCTACGAAGTGGGGATGGTGAAGACCAGGGAAGGACAATTTGCCATCATGTGCCTAGAACCAATCTATGACTATACAACCCTTGTGCACTATACTTCTGAAAGTGTCCTGCTAAAGGGTAAACAGCCTCCAAACATGCAACAAACTTGGTCAACCACAATGCTTAGATAAACTCTACTGTCCAAACTTCTTTCTTCAAAGAGTGCCAATAAAAACACTTCCTACACCACACCACCACCTCCATAAGCATGAACTGTCAACACCTGACAGGAAGGATTCATTGAGTCATGCCAGTTACTCTAAATTCTGACCCTATCATCATCATAGTGAAACAGAACATTTTTCCACTACTCTTATCCCTTGGCGTCAACAGCAGATGACACATTCTGACATTTCTGTCTATAGAACAAGTTTTGGGCAGCTTAGGTGGAGCATCACCATAGAAGTCAGTTGCAATTTGCTTCCATACTTGTTCGTTAGAAAAATTCTTGACAGTTTCCTTTGACCCCTTTTAGCGTCCACAAGATCCCCTGAGCTGGATCTTTTCCCTTAGTCATACCACTCTTGGTATACTCTTGACTTAAGAAAACCCCGGAAGGTTGGCAGTTGTTTCAAAATACTGAATCTTGCTACGCAGATTCCTCATTTTTCCCATTCCAATGTAGATTGGTGCATAAACCATTAATTTTCTGCTGCACTCCAAAGTCATGAGTTTAAGCTTCATGGAAGCTCCAGTCGTGAAAGGGCTAGCATCTGTAGTAGAGTGGCCATTCAGTGTATGTATTACTAAGGGAAAGGACGAATCATCATAAAACCACATCAGTGATGTTTTTTTTGAAGACATGTTAATAAACATGTGTCAGCAGTTGACAAGTATTTGTAGGTATTGGAAAAACTCAAACTATTATTGGCTAGGTAGATAGCCCATGAATTGCTTTGTCACCCTACAGCCTTTACATACACCTCTGAGTAAAAGAACAAAAGTTTCCTAACAGTACTTTACTTTTTTTTTTGTAACCTTATTTTGATTAACATTTTCAAAACATTAAGCACAAACAAACAATACCCCCAACATGGGGGAAGAACAAAGACAAATCAGGAAAGGGGGAAGGGAAGGGAGGGGAATGTAGGGAAGGTTATATATATATATATATATATATATATATATATTATATATATATACATACATACATACATACATACATACATACATACATACACACACACACACACACACACACACACCATCTGTAAATATACGAATGTAAACAGAGGAATGATGAAACTACAATTATCTAGCATAAGACAACATGTCATATCAAGCAGATTACCGGACAAAATAGCAGGGTTCGACAACAGCTTCCTTTCCCGAGCATCTACTAGGTCCCCCACCTTAGTGAGGCCCCTATCGGACCAGCGTTTAAAGAGTGGGTGAGCCCTGCCACTTTGAAAGGCGGGATTATGGAGGAATCTAAGGCCCAAGAAACACTCCGCTGATAGGCCCGGTTGTCTACGAATGGCACGCCATGTCTTCCATGAAGCCATGAACAATGGGTTTTCCCTAATCTCTTGAATTTTATAAAGAGGTGGAGGTTTACTGAGTATAGTTTAGCAGGATGTCTAGTAATCTGAACTCCAAGATAGGTTATGGAAGATTTCTGCCATTTTAACGCAAAGTTGCGGGTCCATAGTAGAAGCGAAGGTCCCTTTTTCGTGTGCTCGAGTTGCCATTTAGCTTGCGTAAGGGTGTGGGCATCCAGAAGACGCTTGGCGTCCATATACGCCTGTTTATGAGACTCCTAGTTCTTTACATTTTATAATTTACTTTAACATTTTATCTGTTGTATACCTGAACATCTCAGAAAATCAAACCTGAAAATACCATATACTAAAAAAAAAACCATAAAATTATATATAGATAGATAGATAGATAGATAGATAGATAGATAGATAGAATGTCTGTACAATAGGAGGATTTGGCTTTGTAACTTGCACCATGACTACAATTTGGGGAAATGTTCAGCTGCTCAATTATTCATGATGAGTACAGGAATGTGTGTATGTATGTGCATATATATATTATATATATATATATATATTATTATTATATATATATTACATACACACACACACATACATATACACACACACACATACTTATGCACATACATACACACATTCCTGTACTCATCATGAATAATTGAGCAGCTGAACATTTCCCCAAATTGTAGTCATGGTGCAAGTTACAAAGCCAAATCCTCCTATTGTACAGACATGGTCTACACAAACATCCTATTCTTTATTGAATGTGCAGGGCTAGCCTGCAGCCAGTATCACTGTACAATGATTGCTACACGTGCAAAGGAGATGCACAACTGGGGCATGTTAGGTGTGTGAAATGTGGCAAATGTATTGACACAACTTGACCCTATTTGCCAAGAGCAATTTTAAAATCTGACTATACAACACTTCAGTATCCTTTATTGTCAACACTTCACCTTTCATTCCTGTTGTCTCATAAATGATTCATGTGCTTTGCACATTTTATCTAAGAGTCTGAGACGCAACTGAACGACTTGCTCTGTGATTCCAGCTCCGTGCACACAGACTTCAAATGTATTTTATCAGCACTGATTGGATAGTGTCAGGGCTTTCAGCAATTCAACAGTCTAGCACCTCTGAGCAGCCACCCCAAGTCAGTGAGCCAAACCCCAAAATAAATGTGTTGCTGATAATCTTATGAGAATGTATATTAAGCTGGAGAACCTACCAAAACATAAAATCCCCAAGCGCTTGTCTGTGGACAATTTATGGCAGCTGATTAATATTTCATATGGGGAAGGTTCACAATGCAAGAAGTAGAATATTCATGACTTGTATTACAGGGTTCACTACTAGAAAATTATAATAAAAAAAAAAAGTTATAAAAAGGGACAGATTATTCCTCATCCTTCAAGAAAACCTTATTTTAAATTTGAGTGCCTTCTACCAGCATCATCTGGACAATGCTGGTCTGGGAAATCTTGTAGAACATGACAGACTTCAGATTCCAAGGCAGAAATCTAAGACATACCCTCCGATTTCCGCTATGGATTTGCAGTCTAGCTTAATTTGTGTTGAAGACAAAGCCAAATTATACACACTACCCAATGGGATTCTTTATTTCCCCCACACATTTTAAAGGGGTTGTCTAGTCCAGAAAACTTAAGTTCAAATGGTGCACAGCTAGGGGAAAACAAATGGGATCCAATGGTAAATGGAGCACAAGCATCTCCTAGGTGTGGGGACAAGAACCCAGAAGTGCCGAGGGTGCGGGACAGGTTTTTTTTTTTCTATATTTCCCCAGCGTGTCCCCATTAAAAACATAATTTTCAACCACTATAACCACTTTAAATCTACACTGAAAAATTTGTGTCATTGTTCAGATTGTGAACTATGCCGCATTTTTTATGCAATGTAGATTTAGAGCTTGTTTTGGAGTCAGAGACAGTAGAAATCTACCAACTCAGGCTTTAAAATAAAATTACCGGTATTATTTGTTAAACATATATCTTTCAGAAGAATTTTGAAATTGTAATCATATAAACATACATGTTCTATCAATATAAGGCCTCTATTATTAAAAATAAGAGCAACTTATTACATAATGTTATTACAAAATTTTATACACTGGCCATTTATGTGTGATACAGTTTTTCTGACTGAATTTCAATGACTTTTGATCACATTCCAAATTTGAATTTACTATTTATTTGGTCCCCAAAACTGAAATTTTAAAAATAAAGGGATATTTTAAAACCCCTTTACGCTTAAAATTTTAAATTTACCCCTTAAGCTCAACGTTTAAACTAAATATTTAAAAAAAATTTTTTTTAGGGTCATTATGGTAAAAGTACGGGCTTGGGGCATAAAGATGATATTGGTTTTAAGGCCGGGCCCCCAGCATTCGCTCTGTAATTTCCGATGGTTCTCCTCCCCTTTCCCTTTAGCATCCAGCAATTTTTAAGCTATTGCTTGGGCCAACAAATTTAAAGGGTTCACTTTTTTTGTAAAGGGGAAGGGAGATTTCGAGGAAATTTTGTCAATTTTAAAATTTCCCTTTGTTTAGGAAACCGCCTATCTGCCCCTGGGTTGCCCCCAGCCTCCATTTTAAAAGGGTTCCCCTAAAAAAACCACTTCCCCTAAAACTGGGGCCACGGGCCTCGACCTCATAAAAAAGCACTTACATGGATTTTTGCACAATTAATTTTGAAACCCCTTTTCAAAATAGGGCTTTGCCCTAAAAAATCCCCGCCAAGTTGGGTGCAAAAACTAATAAGGCCCTGGGGGGTTTTAAAACCCCAGAGAACAACCCGTGCACCAAAAAAAAAGTAGGGAAAAATGGGGGATAAAAATCCTTTTTTTGGTCTTTTGCATTTTTTTAAGGGTATAAAAACGGTCCCTTAGTGTTTTTGATTCAAAGAGGAAAACATTTAATTTTGGGGAAGAACAAAAAATAAAAAAAATAAAAAAAATAAAAAATTTTATTTTAAATTTACTCACTTTCTATCTAAATTTTTTTGGGGGAAACCCCCCAAATTTAAACTATAACCATAAATAAATAAAAATTTAAAAAAATTTTTTTTTTTATTTTAAGGTTTAATATAAATAAATATATATATAAGTTAAAAAATTTTTTGTTAAAATATTTTATGTTTATATATAAATATTTTATATATAACAAAAAATAACATATACAGTTTTAATTAAAGTATTTTTAAAACTTTTAAAAAATTCCATATACTTTGGTTAAAACCCCCAAAATAAAAAATTCCGGTGTAACCCCGAAAAAGTTATTTTCCCAAATTTATGATACGAAGGGTATTTTAAAATTTTGCTGTAACCCCCGGGGTTTGCAGCCAAAAAAACCCTGGTTTTGGGTTTTTAGATTTTTTGGGGCCCTTCCCAGGGACATAAAAAATCTTTCGGAAACCTCAGTTCTATGTTTCGGCGGAGGGCTGGAGGTTTGGAAATAAAAAAATTGTAAAATCAAGGGGCTATTTTTAGACTATACTCAGATTTTCTAATTTCAAACCTATGGGGGACTGGGTTTTAAATTTGGAATTTTTTCCAGATTCAAATTCAAACCGCCAGAAACCAGTTCTGTGTAGACATGGCATTAGGTTTTTCGCAAATTGAAGCGGTTCTACACTAGGATGAAAGCGGTATATATGAATTACTTTTTAGAACCCCAAACACAAGTGACCATTCCCCAGCATATTAACTTTTAAAAAACATTTTATAAAAAAAAAAAATTTTTTTAAAAAATTTTTTTTTTCCCCCAAAAAAATGCCTAGTCCATGAAACAAGGATTCACCATTTCTTTTTTAAAATTATAAAATTTGATTTTACCCTCAAACTAAAATTTCAACTAATACAGTCTTCCATATCTACTTGAATAATACACAAACTATTTACAATTAACAGAACTTATTATAAAGCATATTACATTATATTCAAAAAGCATTGGCCTAATATATGGCACTATACCATGGTCTGTAGATGTCGACGGAAGTGGAAAGCTTAAAACAAAGGGAAGAATCCTTTTCTAAGCCTTACCTTAATATTAAGAAAAAAAAATATACAAAATTCCATTTTAATTTTGGACCTTGTATTGATTTCGAGACGGTACATTCTTAATGAACAAGAAACCAAAAAGCCTTAAAAAAAATATGTGCTTCCAAAGACATGACATCATCACATTGGCTGTCCCAAATTGTTTAAAGGCATAGTAATCCTAGTGTATGGAAACTTTTGACTTTGCAGAAAGTATAAAAAATTCTCTCTTATTATTCTGGCATTTGGCAAATATAAATAATTTTGGTAATTGACCTAAAACGGGGAAGGTTTATTCTGATTTCACATCAGATAGTGAGAAAACCATGCATATGCGTCTTTATGTATGTAAACTTCTGGTTTCAACTGTATATACAGTATATATTATACACACCCTCATAAAACTTCTCTGTTCCGGCGCTTGCTTTCTCCAGCCTTTTGTTTACTTCCTGTCTTTTTCTTGGTGGGATGTCCCTACTGTAGTGGTCCCATGCCATTGGCTAACATCCTCTAAGCTGTTCACTTCCAAAGGGTGTGAGGGAGTAGCACATGAACACTGCAACCAATCAGCTGCTGCAGCAGTGATGTCCCGTTTGGAAGAGAACAGAAGACTGTAGAGAGCCAGTGTTGGCATGGAGGTGAGGCGGAAGGTATTTTTTCCCTTTACTTTTTATTCTATTTGCCACCAGCAGCTGATTATTTAATTCTTATATGAACTTGAAACACCATTAAAGGGTTTTTTGACACTACAATGGTTAACTTTAAACATGTAGACAAAGGTAAACAAAGACCATTACTGAACACATTGCTGTTCTGATTTTATCTCCTAAACAGCAGGGCTGTGGAGTCGGCAAGCCAAAGCCCCGATTCAGACTCCTCAATTTCCCAAACCTCCGACTCCTGACTCCCTCATATGTGGTGCATGTTTAAGTGATAACTTTACTGTAGTAAAATGGTAACATCAGGCTGTTTATCACCTTATGATAAAATAAATCAAGCTATTTAGGTACAACAGACACTGACAAGCAATGTTTTGATCTTTTGAACACTTGTGGGTAGAGTTGAAAGCTGTATTTGTATCCAAGTCCAGTCTGCACCAACATTGGGAATGTGTAGAAAAGACCTGGGATCAGATTTTGGTCAAGATATGCTTGAATCTGATTCAGAGCCCAGAAGGATTCAGGCAGAGCTGAAAATCAAAGGTGGATTTCCCAAATACTAACAAAATAATAAAAATTAACATTTTGATTTTTAGGAGCAAAACAGTAACAAAGTAGTTACAGGAAAGAATCTGCAGAACTAAGCAGATGCTAAATATTTTCAAGTCACATTTATGTATAAGATGTAAGATGACTGTATATAAAATTACAGTAGCCTCATAGACAAAGCTGTAGTGGATGGTGAGATATGGAGCCTGAAAGTCACAAATTCAAAACATTGTTACCATTTTGCTTGTCAGTGTAAAATATATTTATTGGATATGACATTAGAACACAAAAAAAAAAATTGTAAATATGCAAAACACTGCAGGAACATTTGTGGAGTCTCTGAATTTGTTCTTAGAAACAGTATTGCCTCCATCAGATCTTGCATACATGACCTCACATCTGATCTCATTATTTCCAGGCTACAGAACGGCCTCTCTGCACTAAATTGGGTTGGGGGCAAAGCGGTGACCACATCGGCAACATCTCTAACAATGTCAGGGTATTGCCTCAGTCCTTTTTGATGAATGGTTGACCTCTTCTACTTCTTTGAAAGCAGGTGAAAAATGTTGCTGAAATCTGTTTGCCATGGAGCGGAATCTTTTCCCCTGGGGCAGCGCTTTGCCTGCTCCATGTCATCAGTTACACTCATCATGTGATGAGGCTGAAGATATGGGAGCAGTAGCACTGGCAGGACCCAAGTCCTCGTGCTCTTTGCATCGAACTCACTGGACCAACTTATTATATCTTTTGGGAGTCGTCGTCGTCGGTCCCTTTTATGACGAGTCCGACTCCTGCAAAAAAGGCACCGGCTCAGACTCCACAGCCCTGCTAAACAGCCACCAACCACTTCGCTCGCTCTTATTGATGCTCTCTGACCATTGAGATGTTACTCCCTGCTGTGTCGTCTTAGACGACTATGGGCTTGTTTAGGTTACTGACAGAGGTTAAACCCTTAAAGCTTTGTAGCATTGTGCACCACAGTTTACAACCCTCCAGCACTCATGTCACTATAACAGGCTCAGCTGATATGCCAATCACTGCTGTAGAACCACCCAAAGCCTAACCAGGAAATGAGAGTCTGAAGATGGCTGTGAAAAGCAAGCTCTGTGAAACAGCATGGTGAGACAATTTATTTAAGAACCTTAAAGGGGTTGTCTCACCATGCTGTTTCACAGAGCAGTGTTCATTCATGCATTCTGTCCCTTTCTGGTCAAGCTGGGGGTAATTAGTGTATCAGCTCTGGTATTTAAAGGTCTGCTAATTACTCAAAGATTAGATAAAAATCTCCTGCGCTCATGGTCCAGAGAAGTTTCAGAGTTTAGGTTAACAGTAGTAATTAGTCAAATTTGTTTGTATGATCAGATAACACTCAAGCTCTCAAGCTGCTGGCAGTTCTGTGTGCTGACGTCATCCCTGCTATCAGATAAGATAAACAGCAGGGGAGAGCAGGGCAGAGCAGGTTGGTAACCTACAGAAAACCAAGTGCATTCAGAGCTGATAAAATCATTTTTATCTCCTCAACAAAGAAAAATAAACAAAAGCAACATATTTGGAAAACGTCTTCTTTTACTGTTCCCTACATATTAAAAGCTAATCTTTGCAGTGAGACAACCCCTTTAATTCTGAAGAAATGTGATTTACGTGGTGATCTGTATGATGTTGATTATTAACAAATTCAGGAAATTCAACAAGGTGATGAAAGTCAGAAGAAGTAAATGTTATATAAAGGTGATGTGTATGCTACAAGCACCCAGAAATAAAGATATTTACCACACAGGTACGCGCCGCTACACGCGGGTGAATGCGCCTTTGAACTTTGTAAGTAAGTAACATAAACAAGCTCTGTCCTGATAACAAACAGCAGGGAGTGATGTCACCATGGTTGCACAGATCTGCTAGAACAGTGTTAGGGGGCTGGTAACCTAGTAAAGTGTGTTCACAATCAGGAGATAAGAACTGCTCTAACTCTGAAGGCAAGCAAAATCAAAAAAGCAATGTATTTGCTTATTGTCTATATTTACCTTTGCTAACATGCTTTTAAATCAATTAAATGGAAATACCCCTTTAAGCTCCATCAACCTGGTTAGTTTTTCATCTTACCACAAGAGTAATTGCATAAGTTCTCCCACATGAAAATAGTATATATATATATATAGATATATATACACACACACAACTATATATTTTCACACACACATACATAGGTCACACACATATACTATAGTGTTGTTACAATTAAGGTCATAAGGTGGTGATGGTAAAAGTAAGGACACTTGATGTTCCCTTTTGTTATTTCATCTTTATGTATACACACACATAAGATAATCAAAACATATAGAATATATTGCAATCAAAATATGTGTGCAGCATATACTGTATTGTAACAGATCACAGGTATATATGTATACAAATATATACGATCCATGCTTGTCTGTAGTTATGTGTGTGTGTATATATATATATATATATATATATATATATATATACATACACACACACACGATAGATGATCTTTATAAGACAATGTGTGTGTGTGTGTGTGTGTGTGTGTGTGTGTGTGTATCTGTAGAAATGCCGGCCAAAAGCATATGAAATTCTCTATCCATTTACCAATGTTTCACAAGTAACTGATTTTCTGGCCTTTCCTCTGCCTCCTGTTGTCCTTTTGTTCCTCGATTTGTGCTGCCTGTGGACCACACACTGCTCTCCAAATGTCTCGCAAATAATGGAATCCATACGGACAGAAGCAGAGAGTGGAGCGCTTCTCTGCTTAGAATGACTCGCTCATGCAAATATCTTCAATATGTTATCCCTGGATAACGCCGCATGTCACTTTCACTTTTCTTTACAAGCCATACCAACCCATTGTTAACCTGTTTGGGAGCTAAGACTGCAGATGCTTATCAACGTACACAATACATGGACTTTCTCAGTACCTGTAGTGCTTATATAGGCAACTACTTACCAAGCAGCACTTTAAAGATAACACTGAAGAACTGTATAAATAGTAAACTATTTTAGCAACATAATTATACTTGCTTCCTCAAACCCTTGCACCCTATAGTTCCCAAAAATTACGTAGCTTCTACTTGGGGTCTTTTTGAACCCCATTTAAGAAACTGTAAAAATAAATTAGAGCTTTTCCTCTTTAGTTAGAGAACATAGTATTAAGCCACTTAATGGTCACCTTTGCCACTACTTATCATGCAACATACACCACTGCCTATGTTATCATTTCATTACTTGACAAGTCAATTGAGAATTTTATATCCACACTTGTCACAACAAACACAGATGATCTTCTTGCTTGCATGTTTACCACAAACATATTCATTCCATGCATTAAAAGCAGCCAAAATAGATATCCCGGTCTAAGTCTTGCTTTTTTGATAATTACACACATCCTATTTGGAGCCTTATGAGACCCCATATGTTATGTATACGCTAATCAATTGTATTGTTTGAGAATGATGGAAACAAATAATATTTATTACATCAATAAGGAATTGTATAAATCGGAAGCCATAGGTGCAAAAAAAATTACTGATAACAGAAGGAGTGGGGTCCAAACGATATCTAGTAGGGTGGATGGATAATCTATGGGACTCTAGGAAACATCAAACCTCCCAGCTCTGTATTGCAAAGATGCAAGTGGTTGGAGTTGCTTTTAATGCCAAAGGCCCCCACCTACCATCTGTCATTTGCAGTACTGGTGTCCTCCTACATGGCACAAAAAGCATTTAAAACCCCCTAAGATACCGGATATTCAATAAAACACAGCGCTGTAGTATTGTTGTGAAGATATCCCTAGTACGATCTTGACCCCCAGTTACAACATCCGTGCTCTCCTAGATTATACTCAAATCCCTTAATCTCTTGATTTTTTTAATAGCAGGTAAGACAGGTAGTAACATGTGACATCTCCGACAGGTCTATTTTAGTAAATCCTTGAGCATCTCTTGAATAAGGGTAGGTTCACATGGCGTATAGCGGCATGTACCTGTGCTGTTGGACGTGCATACGTCCAACAGTGCTCCAACCCGGCCCCCATTCAGTCCCACTTTCCCTGGTGTGTAAGCGCCAGAAAGAAGTCACATACGCTGTGAAACCATAGCACTCATTAAGTGCTATGATTTACCATGTTTGGACCCCCTAACTCTGTGCTGTTCCTCTGTTATTCCTTCTACAAATGTATTACTGAATCTGTCACATAGGTGTTAGCATTCAAGTTTTGAAAGAGGTGTGTCTATGGAAGGACATGCCACCAATTGATAACACCCAGCTGACAGATAATGCATTTATAGGAGGAAACCAAACATATAGAATTTGAGGAAAGCTACTCCAGAAGTGTTCGTCCATGGAAAATATTAGTATTTACTAAAATCAGACACCACACCACAGAACCACCATAGTTCTTCTTTAAAGGAGTAGTCCCACTTTAGACAATGATGGTATATAACTAGGATACGCCATCATTGTCTGATAGGTGCGGGTCCCACCTTTGGGACCCACATCTATCTCCAAAGCAAGCCTCGAAACCTCCCCATTCTGACATGGTTTCAGGGCTGGAGATAGGTGCTGGTCGCAGTGGTGGTGGCTAGGGATCAATTAAAGCAGTAGAGTTAAAGGGGTTACCCAATAATAATAATTAAAAAAAAAAATATTCTTAAATTGGGCTAAGGTAGGGAAAAAAAAAAAAAAAAAAAAAAGTGATACTTACATAGAGGTTCCCCACTACTGGAGCTCCCTGCTGATCCGCTCCTCTTCACCTCCGGGTTCTCGTCCCTAAATTAAGGGGAGGCTTGTGTTTCATTGTAAGTGACTGGAGAGCAAGCTTCTCCTTTCCTTAAGACAAGTATGAGAAGTTTTTTTTTACCTACCCTGGCCTCATTGAAGAATACATTTTCTAAATTGAACAACCTCTAAGGAATTGCTAAAAAGTAGAGCCAGTATACATTGTTGCTTCAACCATTCTCTATCAGCCAAATATGTTGAAACATTGGCACCTTTTAAGCAGAAATCTGGATCCCACCTTAGAATTTATAACTCTAAAAATCATATGCACCTTTAGTTCCTTTTCATTGGTCAAGAGATAATTAAGGTATTTTGGATAGTGATTTGCATTAGAAGAGTCTGCATTGACGAGTTCAATCCAATCCTATGCATCAGCATGCAGCAGAACAGTGATTGATGATGCTTGGCTGGTTCTGTGGCTGAAACAGGTACAGGGTATGGGAAGAGCAGTCAGCATTATACTACTACAATCGCTTCATTTATCACTACCAGGAAGCAAATACCATTCAGATTTTATACCCAAGTGGGGCCATATGACAAATCCAGCTCAAACCCATTAAAGGACAAGAGGTATAAATGATGATAACTTCTGCCCCAAGCAGCGCATTTTAGGCACTAGAGTCAGCGTAGTAGCATCCACCACTTCAGCTCCGATTGTTTTTAGTGAATAGCAATTGCTTTCTTCTGTACAAAGTATATCGTGAATTGCATCAAAGAAGCTGAACTTTTGCCTACATATTTCTGAAGATCATTAACAGTTTCTTTATTAAAAGCTTTATATTTACAGCTAGCGATTTTCATGTCTTTTCCAAATCCCACCATCAGAGCAGGGCTATTGTTCTGCTCGGCTTGAGAGGGAAAGAGCACAAATTGTATTTGCACATTCACTTTCATATAGTAGGCACTGTTACCAGTAGATGATTCCATTAAATTCTGACACCAAAAGTAGCAATAGGGAACCCATTATATGCAAAACGATTGTCCTTTTGGCTTACTATTCGGTGGAATGTACTGGCAGATGTTTTCTTCTGCTGTACTGAAAAAAGTATTGAACTACATTCCTTTTGGCCAATCCAGGACAGCCATACGACAGTGGCACCTTATCATTCAGTTTAGAGCCTTAAGAAACCCTTTAGGATGGGAATACAGAACCTAATTGCAGCCAAAATCTGCTACGACACCCTGCACCAATGGTTTTAAAATAGTGGAATAAGCAGCCACATGGATTTGCAGGTCAGCATTGACAAAACCACAAGACCATTAACAATCAATGTTTACTGATTGTTAAAGGGGTTGTCTCACTATTGACATTGATGGTATATTGATAGGTCTGATAAGTGCAGGTCCCAGTGAACGTGCCCTGTAACCTCTACATTTTCAGAGATGGAGAGATGCTCTGGACAGAGAGGCTTCAGGACTCGTTCTCAAGATAGATGTGGGTTCCACCTATCAGACATTGAAGGCATATCCTATCAAAATGCCATCAATGTCCATTGTGAGACAACCCCTTTAAAAAGAACCTGTCACATAGCCAGGGGGGCAAAAACTGAGGACAGAATAAGGTAGTGTCAGGCCTGCTGTTTCCAGTGCTGTGTCCCTTATTCTGTAAGATGCTGTAGTTTTCGTGTATTTAATGCTCAAATCTGCAGTTTTCAGCCAGAAGAGTCATTCGAAGAGTCCTTTAGAGTGTTTTCAAAACCCACCCACCTGAGGCTAGCTCCGCCCACCTCAACTGACAAACCTATTACTTTGAATAGGTAGAAACATGTGAATAACTGTAAGTGGGCGGAGCTAGCCTTTGCTGGGTGGAGCTAACACCTGCTCATGAGTAAGAGTTGAGGGGTAAATGCTCTAAAACTGCTGCATCTTACAGAATAAGGGACACAGCGCTGGAAACAGCAGGTCTGACACTAGTTTGAGCTGCCCTCAGCATGGGGGGCACAACCTATGTGACAGGTTCCCTTTAAAGGCGGCACAGTTTTGCCAGAGTTGACCAGTCAATCTGTGTGGCTGCTTACTAATTAAAGACTACTGGTGCAGGGCTGCACGGTGACCATGTTGAAACTACTCCATGTATTCCTACCCTTACAGTTCCACGTAAGTAAACTTAAATCATCATACAATTTATATGATGATCTATAGTAAGTTCAGTCTAGCAAAACCGCTAAGAATGTGGTTTATGCAATTAATATTTGATCATCTGAAACTGGATATTCCCTGCAACAAAAAGGATGAGGTGATGGTACCAATTGTGATGAATGTGGTATACAGTGATGCCAAGAGCCTTTTCCATAATAAGGTTAACAGAAAAGTAAGTGGGATCAGTTAACGGCAAGGCTGTGGAGTTGGTGTCCATTTTGGTAGAGTCAGAGTCGTTATAAAATGGACCGACTGACTCCAAAAATATATAATAAATTGGTCCAGTTAGTTCGATGCAGTGCCAAGAGGAAGAGGAATTGGGTCTTGCCAGTGCTACTGCTCTCATATCTTCAGCCTTAGCAGATGAGGAGTTTAATTTTGAAAAGTATTTAAAGGACATGGTGCAGGCAAAGGTTCCTCTCCCATAGCAAACAGATTGACCAGATTTCAGCAACATTTTCACTTGCTTTCAAAGTAGTAGAAGAGTTTAACCGTTCATCGAAAGTGACTGTGCATGAGGCAATTCCTTTATACCCTGAGATTGAGACAGTCACGGCAAGCCTAAGGCCTAACCGGGTATCAGATTATTGTGTAGCCAGTGAAGTGACGTCGACAGGGAATAAGAGGAGGCACAGACAGAGTCAACAAGCAAACCCCAACCGATTCCAATGAGGGTGGGGTTTAGGGTTTATTATATACCCTCTGGAGGAAGTTACTCACTTTTGACTGGTTCACAAACTCTAGCCATTTGGTGGACATTCACCGTCCACTTAGTTAATACACTTCAAATCACACTTTAATAGGTTACAATTTCAATCCTCACTTATGCATATTCAAATCTGACTACCTGATTTGTTGCCATTGTAAGTTGCTTCTTACATATCTTTAACCTGTGGACTTTCATGAAGCTTCTAACTTTATATTTCTGCAATGTCATTAGAGCCAGCAATTAGGCCGTCGCATCTTCTCATAGCGTAGTTGAAAAACATATCTTTATTAAGATGTAAAATGCCATTTTCTATGTCCATTTTATGTATACTGAGAGATGTGTCTCAAAATAACAGCAATTTAATCTAGATAAAAAAAAACAAAAAAACTCCTAAACATGACAATTTCCTCATCACCCCCAACCCAAGTTAGTGTAGAGAGGCCATTCTCTAGCCTGGAAATAATGCAATCAGATTTGAGGTAATCTATGAAGGAGGATCAATTTGTCCATTTTCTCTTAGGGGTGTACTCACTTTTGATGCCAGAGGTTTAGACATTGTTGTCTGTGTGTTGAGTTATTTTGAGGGCACACCAAAGTTACACTGTTATACAAGCTGCACACTGACTACTTTACATTGTATCGGAGTGACATATCTTCAGTGCTGTTCCATGAAAGATACAATACAATATTTACAAAAATGTTCGGGGTATATGCACTTTTGTGAGATACGCTATGTATAGATAACACTTTTCATAGTTGGTGATGGTCACAGCTCACTCTCTCCTCAATGACCACTGTACAAGTATTAGAACATGCCCACAACACTCTCCCATGGAAGTCAATGAGTCATTTCTTGTTTGTAAGCCTCTGTGGTCCATGTGGCTGCTGTAAAGCAAGTCTCTAAATGCTGTTAAGAGCAGCTACCCCATAATCATGCATATAGTCTAAAATAAGAAAAAAAAATCTAAAATACAAATGGCTAAGAAATGTATAAGTACCTGCTTTAATTAGTAAAGACTTAATTTAAAGGGAATGTATCGCCTAAATATTTCTAAGCCTTCTGCAGGAGAATATTCTCACAATTCACCCTATATTTCCACGTATTGTTTATTAGCTGTTACCTTTCACACAGCTTAGATGCTTTATCTCCTACTGTCACAATTTTATCAGAATTGTGATCTAAACATTAAACAAATAATCTCCTGACCAAGGACGATCACACCTCGGTCTGATTACTGGAAGATATTTGGACTCTGCCGCTGTGCTTTACTGTATATTTCTACTCAGTCATACACATGTCAGTGGAATAATCTTGATAGAGGACTGGTACTGGAAACCATTTACCACTAGCAAACCATTAACATGCCTTGCCCACCACAAAAAATTTGTCTGGTATTAAATTGCTATTGGTCCCAGTTATCTGCTACCCTCCATTTTCTAAATCTAAGGCTATGTTCACACGGCATCTTTGCGGGGCGTAATTATGCCCTGCAATTACGCCGGGACCTCGGGTGCTCGCACCGACTACCGTGGGGCGGGGGTGCCGGCAGCCCGCCGGCCCCATAGACATTTATTACTAGAGGTGCGTATTCGCCGCTAGTAAATGACATGTCACTTACCTCCCCCCGCAGCGTATTGTGCAAGCGGGGAGAGGAGACGTAATCCATAGTTCTCTATGAGAACTGTGGATTACCGTAATGACTGGGGCGTATCTCGCCCCGTATTGAGCGCAGTACGCCGCGAAATACGGGCCGAAATACGTCCCAATTGAAGCAGTGTGAACACGCCTAAGGGGATGTTCACACGGCGTTTTTGAAGTAGAAAATCATATTCAAAAGCAGTGCGTAAAACATATCCAAAGACGGACCCCCAGTGTGCGACGCGTTGGGATGCATTTTCGGTGCAGCAGGATCGCACCCTAGAGTTTTAAAGAGGGCGACTGCTGCAACACAACGGATCAAGAATTAACATGTGGATTCTTTGATTGGATCCGAAAGACAGATCACAAAGACACATGTAAAACACGCATCGTCGATCACTCATCTGAATGCTGATGCATGTTCTACATTGAAAGCAAAGGAACTCACACTGCACATTGTTAGATGCGCGTTTGGGTCCATTTTGGGTCCGAAACACAAATTCAAATACGCATCTAAAAAAACGCTGTGTGAACATCCCCTTATTTTTAAATGCATTCTCCATCCATGCTTGCTGATTGGTTAGCCACTTCCTAATGTGAAATACGAGGTGTATGCTGACCAATTAAATGTTTTTGCTTACCTCCCTTTTAAGCATAAGGGTATGTTTTCACGGCTGTTTTTTTGATGCGGTTTTTCAACTTTTCCGCCCCCAAAACAGCATCTAAAACCCCTCGAAAAGCCCCAATCATTTTTTTTATTCCTATGTAAAACAGCTTTGTGGTTGAACCAAAGTTGTTTAACAACTTCTTTGGAAGCTGTTTGGGGCGCTGAAAAAGAAATGTCATGTTAATTCTTGAATTGTTTTTAGACGCGTTTCTCTGCATTTTTTTACGTGTTTTTCGGCGTGGTTTTTGACCTGGCTATTAATTTGTATGGGTGAATACAGTGTTGAAAACCTCATCCAAAATCACGCTGAGAAACGCGTTTAATATCTCTTCTGAAGAAGCGTGGTTTCAGGCGAGGTTTGGATGCTGTTTTGGGCACTGAAAAATCAGCATCCAAATAAGCCGTGTGAACATATCCTAAATGTTATAGAGAGAGAAACTGCAGTAGCATCTCCCTCCTCTTCCCTCTCTTCTATAACGTGTTCCCCAATGGGGGTTTGTTTTAGGGCTAAATAGGGTTTTTAAAAATTCACAAGATGTTAAGGAAATGGGATTTTCGGCTCATAAGGGGCTAGATGACAATTACCCCCAAAATTAAAACCCTTAATTAAACACGCCCTTTAAAAGAAAAATCAAAAAAAGTCTGGAAGTAGTTAATTTTTTTATATTGAGGGCAGGAGATTTTTTTGGGGCATTTTTCTTTATACACAATGTACCAAAATAAAAATAGCCCCCTTTCCTGGGCCTAAAGGGGGGCTTATCCCGGCACATGTAAAGACAGTACAGGGAATTTGTTTGCTTTTATAGACCACCCTCCTTAGCACTTCCCCGATACAAGTAAAAATGTTCGATAATTATTTTCATTGGGGGACATGGTCTGTTGAATGTGGATTCAAGAGTCTTTCCTGTGACATTGTACATCGAAAATAATGTATCTTGAGGCCATGGCTACTTGAGGGACCATATATATCTCAATGAATTAATGCAATGTTTTACAGAGGTTGTGCCACACCTAAATAACAAATTTTCAATTAGAGCTATTCAAAAATGCTTGTATATATTTTT
>JAODAL010059333.1:0-21547 GCA_025379985.1 Phyllomedusa bahiana
AGTGTCTTTTCTTTTTTGAACAAACAGTATGTCAGACAAAAAGGGTGGAGGCTCTGAATGCGGTGGCAGTGGCAAAACATTTCTGAAACGGGCCCGGGTGCAGCACACAAGGGGCGTCGCGCAGGGGTCACTCGGTGAGGCCCAAAAAATGCGCTGTATCTAGGGCCGTTTTTGTTGTTCAGAAACCCCCAAGGGTTCTTGATTGGTTGACTGGTCATTCTTCCCCCCAGATGAATTGACCCCCCACCCAAAGGGGAGTCGGGGGGAAAACCTCAGTCCCCAAAAATTTTGGCAGGCCCGGGAGGGGTCAGCGGCCCTCCCCCTGTCCCAGCCCGCCTTGTCCTTTCCAGCCCCCTCGCAGGGATTCTTGTGGTTGGGCTCAGCGCATATATAGCGGGATGAACAATTTGAGGGGGCAGTCAGCAGCTACTTGGAGGAAGAAAGGGGGGCCAATATCCCCAGCTTCTTGCGTAGGCGGCAAGTATAGTGTGGAGAGTGGCAGGGAGGTCATGGGGTGGGGGTCAGCCCGGCTTACCAAGCCCGGTGATGAGGACGTGTGACGAAAAACCAAATAGATGATGATGTAGCCGAGCCTTGGGAGCGGGTGAAGCAAGGGCTTCATCATCGTAGGAGAAGAGGGCTTTGTTTGCGCGTCAGGCAGCGGCGCACCCGAAAGTGGGTTGTGGGGCCCGTGAGTCAGAGGGTAGCAGCGGTGGGTGGGAGCCCAAGGGGCCCCAGGGGTAGAAAACCCTTCGCAGGTCCAAGACGTAGGGGCCACGGGGTTCAGCGGGCAGCGGCGGGCTAGTCACTCAGTGCGGAGCGTTGGCGGTAAAATCAGCTACTCGGCGGTGGGGCATTCTTTGCAAAAGACACCGGAGGAGCGAATATGGGTTTATGTAGAATCTGTGGGAGAAAGTGAAGGTGGCCAGGGAGTAAAGTTTGGACAAGGCCCCTGCGTCAAACACATGCAGGTCACCTCCCGGGGGCCTGGGGAAACGGGTGATGTGGTGGTCCATCCCGCCCCGCAGCGCAGCGCGGGGCCCGTGGCACGCATTTTCCATTTCAGCCAGTCAAAGGGTCACCACCTTGCAGAAGGCAGCTGTTTTTCTTGACATCCTCTCCCGGTCCAGATGCTCCGTCCTCGCTATCATGGCGCAGCAGTCGTTTTAGAGAGGGATTGTAAAGAGACAAAAAGTATGCGTCCAACCCTCCTAAGGTGAGCAGTGACCGTGCTCCTGTCAATTGTTGGTACTGCCGTCCCCCCCTTTCCAAAATGGGGAAAACTGCACCATTCGAGAATAATGGCTTGTGCCGAGCCCGGGTGGAGAGTTCCAAACCGTAAATTTTTTTTTTCCAAAAGGCAGTTTCCAGCACTTATAAATATGTAGAAAAAGAAAATGGGTCAGTCTTGGTTATGGTTTGTTTCCAAATACACGGGAAACGGGCGTCTGGGCTGTAACTACGGTGGGCCAGTACATGTCCTTACGGCCCAATGGGTGAAGGCTTCTGCCCAGGGACACAACAACTTGGACGGGACGCCCCTTTCTCCTCCACGTTGTCAAACTGCTGCTCCTGCGCCAAAGTCCGCCTCCTCCCTCCTCCACTCCACCTTCTCAGCCTCTCCACAGTACTGCTCCATATACCACATGTGTGGGCACAGCCGGTGTCACGCGTTTACACCTAGTCTTGCCTCGTGGAACGAAGTCCACAAGGGGAGGAACTGCTCCGACGTCATGCAGCAAGAAATCGATGTGGGCTTTCTACGCGCCAACTGCATTAAAACAAATAAATCGGAACTAATGGTGACGGACAAATGGGAGGAGGAACATGGTTGTCCGCGCTGCACCGAGGTGGGTATGGTCCCTTGGCCAGCATGGCGCACGTGATCAATCTGGTTGTAAAAAAGGTTCC
This sequence comes from Phyllomedusa bahiana, assembly GCA_025379985.1. Classification (NCBI taxonomy): domain Eukaryota; kingdom Metazoa; phylum Chordata; class Amphibia; order Anura; family Hylidae; genus Phyllomedusa; species Phyllomedusa bahiana. The sequence goes on from JAODAL010059333.1 coordinate 1,912, forward strand.
TGAAGTCTTACCGATCTTAAGTACATTTGAAAATGGCCTGGAAACTGTGCATGCACTTTATCCATTGTACAAAAGCCAGGTACCACCCCTCGAGTTGCAGCGGCCAGAACGGCATCCCCCAACATGTGCTCTGATATGCGATGTTTCCACCGCTGGAATTCCGCCTGCACATGTTGGGACCGACTGTATGAACAGAGAAAGGCCATTAATGATTTTTTGATGATCCAGGCAGACAGAAGTCTCCCCTGTGTAACTTTGATGTCAAGCCAAGTGGCAAGCTAATGCGTTGACACTGCCGTTTGTTGAGGCCATTCGGAGGAGGCCACGTTATTGTGTCAGTCGCAAGGACTACGGGATGAATAACGTCATTCCACTGCTATTGTCCTGAACCGATGCTGGAAAAAAATCTGTCTGGGCAGGGGATGGAGATGTGGCGACTACTCATTCTCGTGGCTCATCATGAGTCCGGTGGGGACTGATATGGAGGAGGAGGAGGAGGAATTGAGACAGAAGCATTGTCTGGGTGGAAAATGAACTGTGGATTTTCTACCCAGGGTGACATAGAGTGGAGGAGCAGGAGGCAGCTGGAGGAGGTGATGGAGATGAGGAAAGACGAGGCAGATGTCCAAGCACCGTGGAGTATACAGTGGAAATGGTGGGCAGGGAGCCATGGAGTCCACTGTGTGCAGATGTCCCCGCAGGCATGCTTATTTGACTGGCTAGTGACAGCGAATAGTCTGCATCGGCAGAGGGATGACTTCTGGCTTCCACCCTATCTGGACCTCAGGGCTACGGTCCAAAATGGGAGCCTTTTTCCCAGCTATTGAGGGGAAGACAAACCTCAAATACTATAGGGAAATCCCTCCGTAATCAGTTTGGCGCCTTGACTATGTGCGGGCATCGTCACCTCCTCTGACAGGGTCTGAAGGCGTGGTTCCTCAGCGCTCACGTACTACTGCCGCGGATCGCTGGGGGAAGGTGGGGGGGTAGGAGCTGTACCAGCTCCATCAGCAGGAACCTAGTCTGGTGTCACTAATGAGCAGCTTCCTTCACCGCCCCTAGTGAGGAGGGCAGTCCCCCAGCCAGAGCAGCAGCAGCAGGACATGGAGGCATTCCTAGAAACCAACAGGTTGTGGCCTACTTGGACGCACTCTGCCACCCAGTTAGAAGATCCGCTGGACTATGGGCAGCCAAAAAAACTGGATGTGTGGCCGCAACTTGCCTGAAGTTTGCAGTGGAGAAGCTGTCCTGCCCGGCAGTAGTGGGCATCAGAAGGGGTGTTCAGTGCGGCGGGGGCTTGTTACCCAAGGGATGAAACCCGCTTAGTCACGGGAAATGTTGAACGGGGAACTGGACCTTTGTCAAGATGAATCAGGCGTGGTGTGAATCGGCCAGGTTTTCCACACCACCAATGCCTTAGGCGTCAGTTTGGGTTTCCAATACTACCTGCTCAGCCTCTACTTCCTGATGCCGCCACCCGCTCTGATGCCACACATCTGCTGATGTTTCGCATATGCCTACCACCGTCTTTTACAGGGGACTGGTATTGCCACCCCACCTCAACACTCTGTCATTGTGCCACTCTATGTGCTCATGCTGCTGTGCTGCTGTGATTTGCCGTTGACATCCTCACTGTGTCATGAGTTGTGCCACCTGCGGCCTTGGTACTGTTTTGCCCCTCCAGAATGTCAATTGTGCTCACTCTTGACCCATGCTGTTGCCTCCTGTATCAACCTGCCACTCTCTGTCATTGTGGCCACTGCTGACCTAATGCTGCTGCCGCCGAGACCTCCGCTCTCAGTAATTGTGCCGCTCTGTGGCCTAATACTATTTTGCCACCAGCAGAATGTCAGTGTGCCACTCTCTGACCTCATGCTGTTGCTGTTGACTCTGTCGTTGCCATCCACACTGTGTCATTGTGCCCACTGTCATGACTCATTTGCTGCTGCCGTGGCTGCTGCGTGCCCTCACACTGTGGCCCTACTCCTGTTTTTGCCACTCCAGAATTTTTAATTGTGCCACTGGTCTGACCTCATGCTGGCTGATGTGGTATGCTGCCGTGCCACCTCCACACTGTGTCATTGTGCCCACTGTCTGACCTTATGTGCTGCTGTTGCTCTGCCGTGCCCTCCCACTGTGTTCATTTGTACCACTCTTTGGCATACTCCTCGTTTTTTGCCAGCTTCCAGAATTTGGCATTGTCGCTCAACTGCCTGACTCATGTGCTGCACCGTGCCTTCCACACTGTGTCATTGATGCCACTCTGCGGCTGGTATGTTTTGCCACTTCCAGAATGTCATTGTGCCACTGTTTACCTCATGCTGGCTGTGGCTGCGCCGTCACCTCCACACTCATGTCACTAATGTTGCCACCTGAGCTCTCAGTTTAGTTTTTTTCCAGATTTTGCTGCCCATGACATTTATCAGGCTACGATTCCTTAGCTTCAGTTTTTGGTCAGTTTTGCCCCCATACAGTGCACTGGGCATTTTATAGTGAAGCGATTCTAAGAGCGGCGGGCAGTCATGTGCTGTCATTACTAAAACACAACATTGTATGAGACCGAAACCAAGCTCCCTCTGCATATTTAAGCATGGCACATCGGTTCTACAGCACCCTGCAGGCTCTGGGCGCCTGGAAAATAGCTGTTGTTTTTACCGTGATTTCGTGCCGAAGTAATTCGGACCGAAACGAATTTTGTTCGGGAAAATTCGGCGAATTGATCCGAACCGAATTTTTGAGAAATTCGCCCATCTCTAATGCCCACCATCAATGAAGGTTGTAAAAACCTTGTCTCATTAGTGCCAGGTTGGTTTTCTGTTCCATCTCAGAGTGTAGCCAGTTTGTCTAAGGCCACAATGAAGAAGGCGCTATACTTAATGAGTTACAATGCTTTTCTGATACCAGAGCCATGTTGTAATAATCTAGTATTAATTATCTAGGTAATATAACTGGTCAGGGGGCAAAGAGGAGACAGCTAGCACTAACAGAGGCTGGACAAATGTTCTATTATCATTCTTATAAATAAGGAGAACAGAGCAGGAGTATTAGACTGTTGGTTAATATGTTACATCGCCACTAATGTGGAATTGAACAGCAGCAGTTCTCTCATCTTTCCTTGTTATCGCTGAAACATTGATGCCAATGCTGCTGTTGGTGACTCAGGGGTGCAGGCTGCAGCTGGTGGTACAATGACTATAAACATGGAAGGGATATGGTGGGGAAGTGGGTGCCCCAGGTTTAGGGAACAGTTCAGGGCTATGATCTACGGAATCTTCTACTGCTTCAATTTCCACCACTAATAATGCATAGATTTTTTCAACATAATAATTTTTTTTTTGCATAAAACCAATTCAATATTGGGGTCTATTGTGGCTTGTTCTTTGTTTTTTTCCAATCAGGATTGTTTCTTATATACTTTATTTTTTATTGTGTCTAGTAATTTTTCTTTATGAATCCATGTTTAGTTGGTCATAACTGTCATTTTTATTGTTTGTTGTTTTTTACAGTTATCCCTATCATGCCCTTCTCTCCATCATCTGTTATTTATATAAACAATTTTTTTTTTTTTTTTTTTTTGTCCGGTTTTCTCTGTTTTCAACTGTGTGGCACTAGGGAAGTACATCAGTGTTCAGCCCTAGTGTGCAAGCCCTGGCTGTGCATGCTGCGCTTGCTTACTTGCCGATTGGGTCCAATATAGAACCAGGCCAATCATGCATATTCATGTGGATGGATTTATATATTTCTCTCAGTTCCAGGCATGTTCCTTAATGTGAGGAAACTCATGTCACTACAGGCTTGGAGTCCGGTTGACGCGCTGATTGGATTACGCGTGCACACACATATTGTTGCCAATAGTTACCGCAAGCCAGAGGCCTAATTAGGTTGTAGCATGCAGTTAGGCGTTATGAGTTGTAGCGGGAGTAGCCCCCTCCAGTCGAAAGTTTTAGAACACGCGGCGATTAGGGTTTGTACGTGGTACGTACAGCTATCGCGATAATAGCCCGTTTTTAGCATTATTACCCTAATGCGCACGCTGCAGCCCAGGAATCTTAGTACCAGTAGCGTTCCGGAAGATCGAGAGGTGGTAGCCGTCCTGCGCGTTATGCAACATGGTTCTCGGATATAGAATACTAAGTACCGGGAGAGTTTTGGCGGGACTGACCGGTGAGTTGCTGTTTTGGATTTTTATTGTCTAGTATATATACATGTTCGTTAACTGTTGTCTTATGCCATGACTAAGGGTGGTTATCCACGTAACGCGTCGGCGTTTAACTGGGATATTTATTTTTGTGCAATGGGTTGGTGGTGCTTTCTGTTTTTGATTTTAACGTTTTGGAATAAATACAATTTTTCTATTGGATCTTGGAACCGCTGTGCCACTCTCTTCACTTTTATTCATAGATTTTTTTACTGTAATTTTATACTGAAAGTCTAGTTTGTTATTTAAAAATTAAAAAAGAAAAAAACAAAAAATTTTTTTGTCTCAGCTTAGTTTTTTCAACACTTAAAGTCTTGCAGCTTCTGCGTGTTGGGGCTCCTGATAGCAGGGACTGATTCTTGTTACAGTCAAAGTAAACTTTTACTCCAGGACAAGCTGTAAAAAAAGAATTAATTGGGCGGGATACAAAAAACCCATGGGGTTTTACAAATCATAGGAAAAATTTTTATTTTTGAAATATACTCATTTTTTCTTATTATAACATAGATTTCCCGGTAATAGAAACTGCATTCTTGATCGGTGCAAGCCATTTAATCCCCCCTTTTTTTTTGGAGCAACTAAGATAACCCCTATCTTTTTAGTGCCCACTAGTGATGACGATTTTTGTCAACTATTCATCAAGTCAAAAGTATATCGCAATTATCATGCCGATGGTCGATAGTCGATAACAGATTATCGGCGATGACCATTAAAGTCTATGGGAGAGGAACAACAGCTTCATTCTTACACCCAAAAAGGGGAGGAGAAGCTGGAATTAACATCCACGACAGTCAAATGGATACGTGCTACATCTTAGGCAAGACAATTAGGCAACAAGAGTCGCAGAAAAAAAGTCACAGACCATTCACTATCCCTGTCTTGCACCACAGTATGACCCTTAAACCTGCATGACCCACAAATTAAAAAGTGCCAGAAGGCAGTATTATTTGAACCATCATTTTAGTTGAACTGGACATTGACTATCCCTGTCCTGGACCACAGCATGACCCTTAAACCTGTCCCACAGATTAAAAAGTGCTGGAAAATGAGTCTGTAAATGTCATATGGATTAATTTGGATTAATATGGATTAATATGGTAGCCTTCGCACCACTGACAACAGGCGTAATTCACTATCAAATATGTATAGCACAATATGCGTACAACTGAGCTCTTTGTGGCAAACAGACGCACGGACTGCAATAAGAGTATTTAAATGTTATATGGATTAATATGGCGGCCTTCGCACCCCTGACAACAGGCATAATTTACTAGGAAATATGTATAACACAATTTGCATACTACTGAGCTCTTTGCGGCAAACAGACGTACGGACTTCAATAAAACTATTTAAAAGTTATAGGGATAAGTTACACCAGTTTTTGGGAACACTGACACGCAGTGATTGCAATAGAACTGAAAAAAAAGGGACAAGTTCACCTCCTATCAGAGGTCTGCTGGCCAAAAAAGTGTTAAAAAATGCTTTTTCAATTCAAGATCACATAACACACGGAGCTGCAAAATATCTCCCTTCCTTTCAAAAGCCTCTCCTGCTGCCAACCCAACACCCCCCCCACACACACAGCCCCCCAGATACACACACCAGTACAAAACCATAAAACAATCTATAACTAAATAAGAAGAGAAATTCTCTAATATAACTCTATTCTAAGCTGTAGGTAGGTGGATGGTTTTTTGTATTAGAAGAGACTATCTCTCAGAGCTGTTAGAACAGCTATTGGTTTAAATGCAGACAGACACGTCCCTCTGTGAAGTGGCATAGACAAAGAATGAGCTCTGCAGTTGCATAGATAAAAAGAGGTCACATGATTTTTGCAGCCAATAAAATCCATACACCGCAAAGTGGTGACGTTGTACATCCTCCTCACCCATCTCTATCCTCGGAGCTGATCATCAGGAAACGCTGAAAATGGCCCGATAGTAATAGATTATCTATAAGATTGTCACCTAAAATATCGTGTGATCGGAAATTTCCGATAAGCCTAAAAACCGTGCCGATTTCAACTTTTGGTTATAATATCGCTCATCCCTAGTGCCCACATGGACGTGTTGGACAGGAATTTATAAATGAGGGGGGTGTTTACGCTTAGTAACTCCTGAAAGCAGGAGGAACCACTATGTATAGAAGTTGGTGAGCTTTGCCCCCCATGGTATTGCTGACATCATTTTGCATGTCCATGTGCAGCGTATAGATACAGTGGCATGCCATGGTGAAGAAGGAGCAGTTGAGGCAAATGCTCATATTAGTGAAGCGGGATGAGCACTCTAGAACACTGCTGAGTACAGGGCACAGGACACAGTGAAGTGAGGTTCAATGGGACTCCTCCCCTCGAATGGTATTGCCTACATCAGGCTGTATATTTCTGCACAGCGCTTTGATGTGGGTACTCGCTGTGAGTGTAGAAGGAGACACAGCATCAATCACCGTCAACCCTAACCCCCTTTTTGGTGAATATGGGTCACAGTGTCCTCTACAGTATAAACAATTATTTGACAAGTCTCTCTCTATGGGTCCACATATATGAATGCCTTAGCGTGTTATTCGGTTATCTAACTGAGATATACAGTAATCAAATATTGTGTTATAGTCTTTCAGTTTACATATGCATACTCGTGGTTTTGATACAATGTGTTATATTTTATTATGAGAACAAAACCACAAGTAGCTAAATTTAAACTGCAAGACTCTAAACACAATAATTGATTACTCGTTAACAGCACCTTTTACAAATAATTTAGGAAAATGAAAGGAACATGCTGTTAATAAAGACAGTTTTAATGCAGCTAAATACAATAAACACCAAAACAGCATCAAAACTATACCATGCTGCATTCTTCTTTACAGTTTAATGTAAGACATACATATCCCACTGAGAAAAAATCCCAGAGGTCCACACTATAGTCTTTTATTTTTGCATATTTCAAGAGAAAAATGGCATTCACTAAATAGGACAGTGTGGTTAATAACAATGTGTATATAGGATAAGGTTCATGTCATTTAAAAATTTAAGTTATATTCTTTCTTACTTTTATTGACTTGGTCACTGCAGATAAGATTTCCGTTTCGGCAGATGCTATCAAAAAGAAATAAGTTATTCATTTATATTATACAGTTACTTATTACAGTTGAAAAAAAAAATATATACATCAAGTTCAAAGATGGGTAAATTATGTGGATGAAGGGAGGGGTATATATAACTTAAAAACTTTGTTCCCCTGTATTGATCCAGAATATGGAATCCATAAGGCATGAGTCAATCTAAAACTTCTTAACAGACTGGATCTACTCTCTAACAAGAGTTTTATATGTCTACATAAGTGTTATTTTATGTGTTGTAAGTAGTTATCTAAGCCTTTCTTGAAGCCTTCACCTGTTCGTGCTGTGACCAGCTCCTGCAACAGCTATTCCACAGATTGACATTTCTTATGGTAATGAAGGCTTGTCACCTCTGGAGATTGAACATTTTTCTTTCCAAATGGAGGAAGTGTCCCCTGGTTTTTACGTGTCCCCTTGTTTTTAATTTTTATCTTTTTTTCCTTTACCAATAATTAAGACTAAATAGGTTTAATTCTTCTAACCCTTCCATCATTCTCCTTAACCGTTTAGGTACTCGCCTTATATTTTCCCTAAAGTGAATATTGTTTTAAAAAGTGTATTCACTTTCTCATAAAGTGATGGCAGAGGTTGGACCTCTATGGATCATAAAGTGATAGTATATTCCATTTAAGAATCTAATCTAATTAGTAAATTATAGGATTATATATAAAGTATGAAACTAAAAGGGTTATCCAGCCTTATAAAACTGATCTTAAGGATAGGCTATTAGTATTAGATTAGTGGGAGTCCAACTCATAGCACCCACGCTGGTCAGTTGATTGACTAAGCCTTAGTGACACCTCTTCCAAGCATGTAAGTGCTCATGTATGCTTGTAGCATATTTCTGGAAGTAGCAATCCAAGTACTGCAGTGTTCTCCCATTGCAAATTGAATAGCGCTGAAGTACCTCGAATTTGTGCTACTAAGTTTATGGTGGTTACATGTATGAATAGCTGTGAATATTGGAAAGGTTGCAGCATTTGCACAAGCATCATGGCCCTGTCAGCTGATTGGCAGGAGTGCCACAAATCAGACTCCTCAATAATCTAATATTCATGGCCTTTCCTGAAGATAAGCTATGAGTTTTTTAAGGCTGGAAACCTCTTTCAGATCATACTTTATGATATTACCCTATAATTTACTAATTAGCCTACATACAAAAAAACATGTGACTTCCTTTTTGTAAAGATGGGTAACCCTTTTAAAATATCAGTACTTTATTCCTACACTTACCAGTTCTTGTCCTTTGTGCTAAATACCTCTTGAGGTCTCAGATAAGTATCTTGATGATGGCAGGAACATTTGGATATGGATACACATTGGTCCTTCTCATTCAAATACTGTCCATCAGGGCACCCACAACCATCTACTGGAGTAAACACAGTGGGACAAGTCTCTTCTTCCTCTGCCAGTGATCGACAGGTTGGCTGACAAGTGGTCAAATTATACAGATAGATTTGGCCAGATGTGCAGGATGTTATATCCTTGTCTGTAATGGATTAAAGGGGAACAGATGATGCTATTCATTGACTCAGACAGTTGAATTTCATTATGTATCGATCACATATCTCTATCATTCAAATAGGAACATGACTATTTCTTTGTGATGAATTTCAAAAGTAAGAAAACAATCCAAAAACATTAAACATATTTCAAAGAGGTAACTTTTAATGTGATCAATAATTACATAGATCATAATTGTGTATGAAATCCATCTATTCTTACCACAGATTCCAGTCTTCCATCCCCACAGAATGATCCCCTTGGCAGCACAGGCTCTGGCATAGGAGGAGAGAGAGCGGCACACATACATTGCTCACTGTCCTTACAGTTGCATGAGTCGTAGCGGCACCTCTGTGGATACAAATTTAGAAGGTCCATTAAATTTTACAGTTCGGTAGAACTCTGGACATGTTTAATAAGGGCCATCCACAATGAGTTTTATACTTTGTTCTAGACTCTGTTCATGATATCCTTTGTGAGGGATACAGTGCAAAATGGCATTCCGAAGTCTACTGTGATGGAGCCATAACAGAGCAAATATAATTTTATTTGGACTATGTTTACTCTATTTGCCAGATGTATATGCTTTCTTTGCTGTGGTCTATCATGCTGTTGTGTCAGCACACATACCATGCTCACTGTCATTACAATGATATGATTTATTGTGGCACCTCTCTAGTATAAATGAAGAGTGTGCATTAAATTTTACAGTTTTACTGCTTTCTTTCATGTCTGATATGGGGCCATTTATATCATGTTTGTGGCATCCGTCATGATACTTACAAAACAATACCCTGACTTGTACCACGGCCAAGCCATAGAGAATAATAGAACAAATGTAATATTATTTGGACTATGTCTGCTCTATTTGCCGGATGTACACACTTTCTGTGCTGTGGTCTACCATGCATTTGTGGTTATCACAGAAAGTATGTAGGTTCATCAAATAGCAAGCATAGTCAAAATAAGATTATATTTGCTCTATTGTTTTCTATGGCTCTGCTGTGGTACTTTTTGGGGTGTCATTTTTCATGGTATCTTGATGGATGTCATGAACATCGTCTAAAACTGCCTCTTAGTAAATACTTGCATTCAACCTGGATTAAATTCTGAATCCTTATATTAAAGGGGTTGTCTCACTAAATCGATTCATCTTACCTCAGTCCTGTTTTCAGAGTTTCATTTTTAAATTCAGTGTTTACTGGCTACTACTGGACACCAGGTCACCAGGTCTGTAGCTATAGTGACCAGTGCTGGCAGCCTATCAGGAGAGATTAAACAGTAGCTATAGTGACCTGAGGAGATGATACAGCCCATACAAGAGGAGATATCTAGGAATAGGTAGGACACTGTTAATGGACACATTGCAAAGTGACTTGTTTTTGCAAGATCTTTCACATAAAAGCAATCCTTGTAGTGAGACAACCCCTTTAAATATTCACTGACACCTTAAATGCACTGAAATACAGCTTATAATGATCCCGGCAATAATGAGGTACCCATGCACCTCATATAATTACTCCATGCATAAATAGTTGCCATATCAATAACAGGACTATGCCTCTCTGTTTTCTCAATAAAATATCTTCTTTACTATACATTTTTCATCAGCATTCCATATTGTTCACAACAGTGACATCGTATATATAACCTGTATTCTTGTGTAGCCCACAATGTCCTTCTATGCACATAAGATCATGGTAACCATGGTATCCATAATTCACAAGCTCAGAATGAATTATGGATACCGTGATCTTATGTGCCTAATAGGACACAAGAATACAGGTTATATTTAGGATGTCACTGTTGTGAACAATATGGAATGCTGATGAACAATTCTGAATCCTCTGCTCTTCAAACTCCTTTTTGAACTGTTTGGTGCTGTTCCTCTGTTATTCCTCCTGTTAATGAATAAATTCACAATTGGATTCTGCCATTACCTTGTTAACAGATTTGATCCCTACTCAATCGAGCACTATTCTGTGATTGAAATGTAGGGACACTCTGTATTGAATGTGGATTAGTAATATCTAGTTGCAACTTATTTTTACATTTCCAAACAGAGTAAAGGTAAAACAGTACAAGACAGAGTTCTAAAAGACATCCCAGAATTGTTATTTTGTAAGGGGCAAAAGTATTTATCAAAATGGAAATCTCAGAAGCTATGACCAGTCCCGTTAAAAAGTACATTGTAACTCATCAACTTTTAATTTGGTGATTTATAACAGTTTCCTACGGTGGCAGACAGCATTGTGATATTTATTTCTATAGTGCTCATATATTCCACAACACGGTACAGAGATCTTCATTATTCATATTTGTTCCCTGTTCCAAACGGGGGTCACAATCTAAATTTCAGATCAACCAGATCAACACACGGAAAACATACAAACTTCATGCAGATGTTGTCCTTGATGGTATTATAAATCCAGGACCCCAGCACTACAAGACAGAAGTGGAATCACTGAGCCACCATGCTGGTGCATACAGTACATGTAATACAAACCTTTGCATATTCAGTAGGGTCTATTGTGGAATGACACTTTGCAAAAACAGACTCATCATTTTCCAACTTAGAGCACCAATAGTCTGCGTAATTTTCTAGAAAGACAAGCAAGCAAAACACTGAAATCAGGAACTACTTTAAAGAAATAACAGCTAAGGCTCTGTTCAAACAGCCATGGTGATTATTGTTCGCCTGCTGTGCAAGGGATCCTAATAAAATTTGATGCATCCCATTGATTTTTTAACGTGTGATGCAGATCCCTCTACTTCTTAATAGGAAAAAATAGCACTAAAGTTTACTGTATTGTCACAGTTAGAAATCAATGAAACTTTTTTTTATTTTAATGTACCGTTAATTCCAGGGTGCTGTAAATGCGAATGTGTATGTTACATACATAACATAAGACTATGGCAATATTAATTTCTAATGTGACCTTTTAATTTGAAGCACCATTAATTCCAAGGCTCAGTAGATATGAAATACAGAAGGATATATCAACATAAATTGAGGTAATAAAAGCAACAAATTCAAGTTCAAGTTGAATTTATTGAGTGTCAGAAGAGTATAGAAGGAAAGTTGGCCCTGCCGCAGGGGTTTACAATCTACATAGGAAGGGGTAAGAAATATAAGGTAAGGAAGAAGCTTCATATATGGTTGTGTAGTGGTGGTAGGGTTATTGTAGCTTTTTTTGGCCAATGACTACAGATGTGAGAACATCAGATGCTATTTCCTTTTATCTGACTCCTTTCATTTAGCCATATGGTTGTGAATGGTCTTTAATACATCTATGCTTTAACCCCATACCAATAATTAATGTTGTCCTGGTGTCCATAGGTCCCTATGTAGAGTCTGCTACAAAGAAGGCTTGTGTCAACTACCAACTGGCTCCGATTTCTACTCTTTAGATGCTGCGGCTATCACGGCCGCAGTATCTAAAATGAATGAGAAATGGTGCTGTGCATCTGATCAGCACCTCCGTGGTGGGGCTTCCATGAAAGCTTCCATAGCCACCTTTTTTTTTCAATTACCACCTGCCTTAGGGCAAGAAGGAATAGAGCAACCTTCTCTGTACAATTTTCTGGGATTGCAAAAACAAAGGGGTACAGATTTATAAAGCACTCTAGTCTTCAGGAACTCTAGGGGCCCCAATGGGTTAAAGTATAAAAATTAAAAAATGGGGGGTTTTTAAAATAAACAAAAAATGTAAACCCCCCCAAGCCAAAACGCCTGAAAAGTAGTTTTAAAAAACCCCGAACAAATTTTTTTTTTGTTTTGCCTCCTTGCTTTTAAACCGTTTAACTTTTTAAATTTTGAGGGCAATTTTTACTTTATGGGGGAATAGTTAAAGTTCACTTTTAAATTGCAGATTTTTTTTAAATTTAAAATTTTTTTTTTTGGGTTTTTTTTTTTTATTTTAAACCATTCACATTTCACATTTTTAATTTCTTTTAAATTTTTCCCACAGGTTTTTACGGGCCCCTGTGAATAACTTAAAATTTAGGGGTTTTTTTTTTGTGTAAATATGGAAAAATTTTTTATGAAATATTAAATTTTATTTTTCTTCATTTTTTTTTACTCTTTTTCTGTTCTTTTTACTTTTTTAAAAAATCCCCTGAAGGAAGAACTGTTTTACTTTTTTTTTTTTTTTAAACTTATTAATGTAAAAAAAAGCAAAATCATATACACTCCCCGGGCCACTTTATTGGGTACCCTGCCCAAACCTGCTCGTTAACACTTAATTTCAAAATCAGCCAATCACATGGGGGGCCAACTCATGCTTTTAAGGCAGGGTAGACATGGCCCAAGACAATCTCCGCATTTCAAAACTGAGATCAGAAAGGGGGAAAAGGTGATTTGAGCGCCTTTGAAAGTGCATGGTTTTTTTGGTGCCAAAAGGGGCGGTCTGAGTATTCAAAAACTGCTGATCCCGGGGTTTTTTCACGCACAACCATCTCTAGGGTTTACAAAAAAGGTCCAAAAAGAAAAAACACCATAAAGGGGCGTCCTGTGGGCGGAAATGCCTTGTTGAGCCAGAGGTTAAAAGGGAGAAGGGGGCAAACTTGTTGAGCTGATTAGAAAGGAAAACATTTGACTCAAATAGCCCCCGTTACAACCAAGGAAAGGCGGGAAGAGCATCTCTGAACACCAGCACGGGAAATTTTGGGGCCCTGGTTTAACCGCAGAAGACCACCCCGGGGTTTGCCACCCCTTTTTCAGCTAAGAAGGGGGAAATTTAGGCCCCAATTTGCCCAACCTCATCAAAAATTGGACATAGAAAGTTTGGGAAAAAAACTTTTCCCCCCTGGTCTAGAGTTCCCGTTTTCTGCGCGACATTCGGAAAGGTGGGGTCAAAATTTGGGCGTCAACAACATGAAAGCTTTAAATCCACCTCCCTTTGGGTATAAACGGTTCAGGCCTGGTGGTGGTGGTGTCATGGTGTGGGAATATTTTCTTGGCCCCTTTTTGGGCCCTTTTTTTGGGGTCCCAAATTTTGAGCATTTTTTGCAACGCCACAGCCTACCCGAGTAAATTTTTCAGGCCATGTCCATCCCTTTATTCCACAATGTACCCAACCCTCTGATGGCTACTTTCAGCAGATAATGCGCCAAGTTTATAAAAGCTTGGGAAACATCCCCAGACTGGGGTTTTTGAAAAAATACAATGAGTTTTTTCTGTACTCCAAAAGGGCCCCCACATCACCAGATCCCCAAACCAAAGAGCATCTTTTGGGGTTTGGTGGAACGGGAGATTTGCATCATGGATGTGCGCTGACAAATCTGCCCGGGAACTTTGTATCCATTTATTTTTAATATGGACCAAAAAAAAACTGAGGAATGCTTTTTCCCGCACCTTTTTGAAAACTTTTGCCAGGGGAAAAATTGGGGCAGTTTTTAGAAGGGAAAAGGGGGTTTCCCAAACCCCTTCCCAGCATGGTGTAAACCTTTTAAAGTGGCCGTGATGTATGCTAATACATTTAAACTCTTCAGTCTGACCAGGCATGAAACCGGGCACTTTACAGTGTGCCCCGGACACTGGCTTGATACACAGACAGCCCTGGGGCCAAAACCAAAGGGCCCCTGTGGGAAAACCATTTTCCCCAGGTTTTGCAGGTCACGGGGTTTTTGATCACCCACAGAGCAGGGGAAACCCTTTTATTGCGCTTTGGTTGGGGTGATCCGCCACAAACAAAGGGTTTAAAACCCCCGGGGAATGAGGAAAAGGTTTTCCCCCACTCCCCGTTGCTCGCAGGAGATACTCTGGGATTAAGGCTGTGTAGTACAGCCCCGATCTCAGCGCAGCTGCGGTGCCCGGGCGCCGCAAACTCCGATGTCTGCAGCGACGTCTTAAGATGTCACTGCAGGTGAACGATGTCTAAAGTTGGCGGGCGGTCATTAAGGAGTTAACATTTTAAAGGTTCAAATCACACCCCTTCTACAAATAAAAAATAAGAAACAAAGCAACGGCTCTTGAAAGGCAGGGAGGAAAAAAATGAGCCATACAATTGTGACTGGCTGTCAGGAAGGGGTTAATCTCTTGATACCCTTGCTCACAAATCTCAGATAATTACAGGACCATCTTCTCTAGTCTTCTCTCGGCTGTTCCTCATACAACTGCATCCCACATACTGTAGAATTCACTAACTCCACACATCAGGCTCTCTTCTACCATCTAAACCTTCAACAGAAATCTACAGTCTACTATAACTTTGCTGCCCTTATACCTCCTTAAAAGAGATTGTAAGCCCTCACAGGCATGACCCTTTTTCCCTCTGTACCAGTTTCTTTAGGTCATTGTATTTGTTTTAGTCTTATGTACAGTATTTAAACACCTTTTGAATGTAGAGGGAACTGAAATCAATGACACTTAAAAAAAATCTAAACAATAAAATTTATTTTACTGTTCTCAATGCTGACACTGCAAGGATCATCCAACCGGTCTGAAATGTCATGACAAATAGCCAGGACCTTCCATGTATTGGCAAAGGCTGATGCTGTGGCTTCTACGAGACCTCCAGATGTTGTGAAGTCATCTTTTTCCTTAGTGTTGAAGTTCCCACAAAGACCTTTTAAGATGAAAAAACAAAAACATGAAAAACAGATGTTCAGTGTATCTATGATCATTACTATAAAGCGATGCTGATATTCTTAATATGTAGATAAACAGATTAAACAAAATCATTTATACAAGGGGTAAAAACTGGATGTTGTAGTTTTGTTATAAATGTGCAAATTGCTTTGCTAATAAAAACAATAAATATCTATATGTCTATATGTCTACCAACTTTACAGGTAATTCATGCTAGGAAATGTTCCACTAACAAGAACAAAGTATAAAACAGGTGTGCTATGTAAAACCTGAAATTTCAAACCAAGGCTATTTTGTAGCCTCAAACAATATGCAATCCTTATTGGTACCCCAGTTAATTTAGACAAACCCAAATACCAAGGTCAATTTTCAAAAGACGTTAATGAACCTTTCCATACATTTTTAGTGTGGGAGAAAACTAGAGTACCCAGAGGAAAACTGTGCAAGAATGGAAATTGTTCTACTTCCTCAGATACAAAACCAGGACTCAAACTTTGCAAAGGAGCAATGCTAATCACTGAGCTGAATCACTTTGTCTCTGAGTTCATACACTTTGTAGAAAAGAAGGTTCATACAGCACTCTTGGGCCCCCTTACTGTGCTTATACTGACTCTTGTGAGAGAAAAGCAAATCTATAGTGTCAAATAACCAAGACCAATGAAAAGAAATACTGCCAAAATAAAAAATAAAAATAAAACAGAAGTAGTTCATAAACAGAATAGTACTATATAGTATAAAACACCCCAAGTAAGTATGTCTACCTGTGTAAAAAGATAACACAGTTTGTTTGTTATTTTAATAAATATAAGTGTCAGGGAACAGGGGCATACAATAAAAAAGAGAGAATTTGATCCCACTGTCGACCATGGGAATTCACACGCAGAAGGGTCTCTAGGGCACAATCTATGTTGGGCACACACACACATACCGTCCCAATCTCCTTCTCTGCAACTTGGGGGCAATATACTGCACCACAACGGATCACACTCAGCTCTCACTCCGCCTACACTATGAGCACCTCGCATACTCCCACATGGACCAGACAGCCAACAACACATACACTGCCACCAGCTTTCACTTTCTAGAAAGGAACTAAAAATAACTATACCACCAGTCACGTGTATCGGCAGTCACTTAATCTCTTTAGAGATTTTTGGGGTTTGTTAGGGCAACAAGGCAAAACTATTAAAGTTTTAAGCTTTAATATACAGGTAAAATGCTTAGTTACAAAAAGTTACAAAATAACAGATATACATAAAATGTGCAGAATAATATATAAACAAAAAGGGATAAAATATGAAAAACAGACTTTTTCCAATTAGGTTAAGAATCTGAGCTGAGGAGTGTACCTGAAAGACAATTGGACGTAGCTACGCTTGGTGTTAACTCTTGGATCTGACATAATCTTTTGCCTCTAAGGTGTTTTATGGAAATTCAAACCCCATCCCCCAAACCTCTCCTCTTGCTTAGTTCACAGAAAGGCTGGCTAATTACATGCAGGGGACACTAAGAAAGTCATAATTCCAGCTTCTTTCATAACTCCTCACAGGAGACTCATAGCCAGATATCATGAACGTAAAGTTCCCCATATGAGTTTACCAACCGAGGCATACCAAATATCTATATGACAGATTCATTATTTGACCAATAACCGTTTCTGTGGTTCCTTACAGCCTACAGCCTTATTCTTGTGTATGAGAGAGCAGGTTTGTCTGGATTACTAGGCCATAATCTCATAAGTGAGTTATGGAAAACATTGGTTATGGCCAAGATTTGTTTGATGTATATATTTTTAATTTTCCTATGCCATGTGCTCAGCTATCATAAAGTCATGGGGACATTCTGTCTGCTTGTGTGTATTCTTCTTCCACCTTTCCTACTTAACACATCCATGCTAATTGGCATAGCTGACAAAAAGAGCCCATAGGACTGGCATGCTATATAATCCCCACTGATATCACTGTCTGCAGAAGTTTCATAAAAAGACATACATCACATACAATATTTATATACAAAACAATTAGGCAAACCAGAATTAAACATTTGACCCCAGAGGCTCATTTTCCTTACAATAAGCTACTGCAGCACTATCAAGATAAAAAAAAAAATCATACTTACCTCACCACTTACTGCCATTCCAGCACTGATGGTGTCCCCAGTTTCTGTTAACATCTGGCTCTGCTGTCAGTTCTCGACTGGTATAGACAATCAGTCAGCGTCTGCACCGGGCATACACCATTTCCTTGCCATCAGTAAATGATGAGTGATGATATCAAGGCTATGGCACTGTTTGCACTGCCACCAGCTGACCACGGAATCGGACGTTAGCAGAGACCTGGGACACCATCAGTAGTGTCTGCAGTAGAAGAATGGCAAGTGGCAAGTTGAGAATATTTTTTTTTTATTTTAACAGTGAACAGTATATTACATTTATTAAAAACCAGGGACATAATCTGAAAATAGTTGGGGAAAGATAAGAATCAATGTCAGAAACTATTATTTTATTGAAAAAGTAGTAGTTACTTGAAATAACAGTAAGTGAATTAAGCCTGCCTGGGATAAACATATACAATAACTAACCTAAGATAGAAAAAAAACAAAGGACATAATATGCAGGCGGACTAGTTGGACCATGTGGTCTTTTTCTGCTGTTAGTCTATTTTCCTATGCGTCATTGACCACTTGTGACCATCTTGTCTATGGTGTCTGCAGTTTAACTAACCTTGTATTCGTTTTCTGGAGGCTTTCTCTATACTGATATACAGTTGCATTTTGGGTAACAGTTGAATTTGCATTTGGAGACCATGTGTCGTGTCAACAATAATAAAGCCTTTAGATGGGTGCAGTATTGAAATGTTGACTGTGGAGGAAATGGAGAAAACAAGAATTTGCATAATTCACTTGGTGTTGCTAATCACTAAATCTGCTTCACTATATACAGTGTAGTTTACTGATAATGTCATTTGTAGAGTTATTGGTTCCTCTTAAACCCCCCATCAAAATCTGTACAGGAAAATTCCAAACACTATTGATGACATGTATGAAACTTGATGCTGACATGACAGTCCTAAATTGATATAGAGGAGTATAGACTGGGATAGTATGTATGAACCTGTCGTATGTGGGTTCATAAATCTGGTGTGAGGTATGCATTGCATGGTATATCTTTGGCGCATATATTTGGTGCATTCAAAAGTGCTGTGTTTGGTGCATAATGCGCCAAATTTTGTCATACAACTGTTCATACATCTATCGAACCGGGCTACGACAGGTTTTTGGCTCAAAGCCCACCAGAAAACTGGTGCAGTCATGTTCATGTCATCCTATGAGTTTTTTCTCTTCCTTTGGATCAAAAATGGAGGGTTACAAGTTGGTCTCAATGGATCATTATCTTTTTCCAGCCTTACCTACTATGTTAATATGTCACATCCTGGAAAAAGCAAGTAGATGAAACCCAGTATCGGGCACAGCCAGATTGTGAAGTTCCATGTGGGAACATAATTATTGATGCCCTTTTAATCTCATGTTTCTGGGTATTTAAAATAAAGACAACTGTCTGAATGTGTGTATCCGGGTGGTCTCCGCTACATCTCTCCTATATTGCCTCTAATGTTTGATTCCTGGAGGAGATTGTTTGGAGAGGAATGCATTTGACTGAAATGATTCCACCCTGAATTAATTAAGGTAAATCTGTAACATTATGCACAATATTCACATAGGATACCTGCAGTTGTGACTTTCAGAAGTTGCAGCTGCTTAGAATTTTTTAAAAGTTACCGTTAATACCCAGCTTTTCTTGGTATTGCAATCCACCTCAGCTACGTCCTTCTTATACACTAGCACCAAAAACTGTATATTCCATATGTGGCTTTAACAGAGATTTTTAAAGTTGCAAAATGATTAGGGGGACATATATGAAAAGAGGCGCTGCCTCGACAGTTGTACTTCTCAGTAACTTAATGTAGCATTCGTCACTATGTATGAAAGTGTTATATTTGTGTTAAATGCGTGCCGTTGCGAGACACATTGGGTGACATGTATTATTTATGGCGCCAAGACGCCAATTTTAAAGCGCATTATGATAGTATACAGGGTGGCCATTTATATGGATACACCTAAATAAAATAGGAATGGTTGGTGATATCAACTTCCTGTTTGTGGCACATTAGCATATGGGAGGAGGAAAACGTTTCAAGATGGGGTTGACCCTGGGGGCCATTTAAAGT
>JAODAL010059334.1:0-21546 GCA_025379985.1 Phyllomedusa bahiana
CCAAATGACCCCCTTTTGTACGGGGGCCCCCTTAGAACCCGGGGGGCCCCCCTTTAGTGAGCCAGGCCCCCTTTAAAGAAGCCAGGGCCCCCTTTAGTGTAGCCAGGGCCCCTTTAGATGGCCAGGCCCCCTTTAGATAGCCGGGGTCCCCTTTAGAGTAGCCAGGGCCCCTTTAGTATAGCCAGGCCCCCTTTGGGTTTTAAAGCCAGGGCCACCCTTTAGGTAGCAAGGGCCCCTTTAGATAGCCAGGGCCCCCTTTAGTTGCAGGCCGGGCCCCCCTTTTAGAGTAGCCAGGCCCCTTTAGAATAACCAGGGCCCCCTTAGTTAGCCAGGCCCCCCTTTAGTATATGCCAGGCCCCCTTTAGGAAGCCAGGGCCCCCTTTGTGTAGCCAGGGCCCCCTTTACGTAACCAGGGTCCCCTTTAGTTAGCCAGGGCCCCCTTTAGATAGCCAGGGCCCCCTTTAGAGTAGCCAGGGCCCCCTTTATTAGCCAGGGCCCCCTTTTGTTAGTCAGGGCCCCCTTTATGTAGCCAGGGCCCCCTTTAGTGTAGCCAGGGCCCCTTTAGGTAGCCAGGGCCCCTTTAGTTAGCCAGGGCCCCCTTTAGGTAGCCGGGCCCCCTTTAGTGTAGCCATGTCCCCTTTAGAGTTAAGGACCAGGGCCCCCTTTAGTGTAGCAGGGGGGCCTGTGGGTTAGATTTAAAAAAAAAAAAAAAAAAAAACCAGCCACTTACCTTGCTCCGGCTCCCGCTCCTGCCGCTCTGAGCTCCCCGCCGGCTCCAGACTGCGGCCCTGCATAGGCGGCGCGGTGAAGTGACATCACCGCGCCACCTACGTCAGCAGTAGGGGCCGGCGCCCGGCAGGCTGAAGGCCTGACGCGTTCAGCCTGCCAGGGAGATCAGGGGAGCACAAGCTATGGCGCTTTTGCTCCGCTGACACCCGCACCCCGGGAGTGGGGGAAAATTAGCCCCCCAACCCCCGGGCCGGTCTCGGGGCGCTCGGGACGCGACCCGGGCGTCCAGGGACTGGATACGCGGCCGGGCCCCGGGGAGTGATGGCACTGCCTCCGGGGCCCACAGCTGCTCGGGGGGGCCCACCGGGGGATTCACCGATCCCCCGGCAGCCCAGTCCGAGCCTGCCTAAATTACATCTTGTTGTTCTGTATAGTACTTCAGACACAAGGCTTAATTTAACCTCTTGATTGTGGGGTAATTTTGACTAAAATACAGAGTGTCTTTACTTTTTGGTCCTAGATACTCCTAAATTACATCTGTTTTTTCTGTAGTGTATTTCATACCCAAGGCATAATTTAACCTCTTCATTGTGGGGTAATTTGACTAAAAATACAGGGTGTGGGTATTTTTTACCACCATATGCGCCTGAATTTCATCTCATCATCTGTAGGGTATTTTAATACTAAGGTTAATTTCTCCTCTTGTTTTTGTGGGGAATTTGAGTCAAATACCACGGTTGTGTGTATTTCTGCCAACATACACGCCTGAAATCCAATCACTTCAACCGGTGGGGGTATTTTAATCTGTGGCCAAAGAGTTAATTTACCTCACTTTTTGTGGGAGAATTCTGTGTCAAATTCAATGTTTTATGGTATTTCCACCCTACATACCATCTCAAATCCACCACGTCCAAGTCTCGGCATATTCTATCTGGGCAAACAGTAAATTTTTGTGTAGGTGAATTCTGTTAATGTAGATACATTTAAAGCCCCCCCAAAGAGTGGAGAGTTGTCATCCAAAAATTTTCGATTGTACGTCAATAATTCATTTTGCCATTCCTTTTGATCCTTTCTTTGTCCTGCTTTCATTGGTCAATAAATCCATCATTGCTAAAGCGAAAAGAAACAATTGAATCCCAAAAATACAAAAATAAGTAAATGGAAAAATTTCTGTGTTTTGTATCCACTCCTGCTTTGGCTACCTACTCACTGACAATCCCTGATACAAACAAAGGACCAATGTCATACATAAGCCTTACAGCATCTCTGATAACACAATCGGTGTGTTTGTCCTTTCATTCTTGGACAGATTAAAAAGAAGGGGAAAACCAAACATATGGAAATGTCATAGAGTGGGGTGAGGGTGGAAACAAAGCATTAGAAAACCATAGGGTGGTCGACTGAGAAGAGTGGTCAGTTGGCAAGCAGCAGGATATGCCACAGAGTGCAAATGACAGATGTGAAGGTTGGCACAGCATGATTTTCCACAGACTCGGCACAAGTACACAGTGTGGAGGTGGCGGCAGCAACATCATGCAGCCTCAGCGAGAGTGGCACAATGTCAATAATTTTGATGTGG
This sequence comes from Phyllomedusa bahiana, assembly GCA_025379985.1. Taxonomy (NCBI): domain Eukaryota; kingdom Metazoa; phylum Chordata; class Amphibia; order Anura; family Hylidae; genus Phyllomedusa; species Phyllomedusa bahiana. The sequence continues at coordinate 2,309 of JAODAL010059334.1, forward strand.
CAGGCAGCTAGGGACTAATGAAACCTGGTGACAGTAAATCAACAACATCAAGCCAGAAGAGTGAAAGTGACATAGCCTGAGATGAACAAGCATCAGCATGATGAGACCTGAGTGTGTTGAGGTGGGCAGCTCACCCGGTCAGGATGAACCTGCTAGAGGATGTAACGATGGCGCAGAAAGGCAGCGGCCAACTGACTCATGGAGTCTCTATAGTACTTGAGTTTGGTCACTGTCTTTCAGGTGAAAAAATCCCCATTTGGGACCGCGAGCGAGGGACCACAAGAGGTGAGGCCATAAGACAAGCCTCTTCCTGCCGCGATGGGTGACAATTCAGCTGTTCACTAGCCAGCAAATCACATGCAGTGGGCCATCAGCGCAAATGACTTTGGGGACTTCCCTGCCTCCTTCTCCACTGTATATGCCACGGTGTATCTGGGTCATCTGCTCGCTTCCTAATCCTCCAGCTGCTCCTGCTCCACTCGCTCCGACACCCTGTCACCTGAAAAAAAATACCACTCATTACCGCCAACACGCTTCTGCTCCAATGTCTTCCTCCTCCGTCCTCCAGTTCAGCAGGGGCCCCACTTAGGACTCATGTGGAGTCCGTGAGATTGTAGTCGCACGTCTCCAGTCCCCTGACCATACAGATTTTGCAGCATGTTTTTCCAAGACATGAAGCAGTGGAATGACGTTATTCTATCCATATTACCCTGGCGACTGACAAATAACGTGGCCCCTCAAAGGTCTGTGCAAACGGCCAGGTGACCCGGCATGAGCTGCCACTGGCTGACATCAAAATTGTACATGGAGGATCCCTGTGCCCTTGGAAGCACCAAGAAATATTTAATGGCCTTTCTCTGTTCATCGATTTCTCCCTTGTTTTGCCCTGTTTTCATATCGATTTCTTCCTGTTTTGCCCTGTTCATCGATTTCTCTCTGTTTTTTTTCCTCTGTTCTGTTTCAGCTCAATGAGGTGTGCTTGGTGGTGTAGGAATGTCTAAAGTGCTGCAAAGTTACCTGCCATTTCTCTGAAACAGTTGCAAGTCCACCACTGAAAAGGGAGGGACAGCAGTACCACCAACTTGGACAGGGACACGATCTTCTGCATTAGGGATGGCTAGATGCATACTGCTGTCTCTTACAATTGTCTCGGTAACGACTGCTGGCACCATGAGTGGGCGAGAGCAGGAGATTCGGGCCGGTAGATGATGTGAAAGACAGGCAGTTTGTCTTGGCAGAGGTGGTGGAGCTTGACTGCCTGAAATTGGATGCCCCTGCCACGGGTTCTGCAGCTGTTGCAGGACATGATGACCACCACATCTGAGACATGTTTCTTCCAGGCCACTGTATAGTGACGCTGCAGATGTTGATGCAGGGCTTGGTGCCAACTTAGGTCCCTGGTCACGCTTTACTTTCTGCCCACAGAATTCAAACCAAAAGCCCAACGTCCATTGCTGTATGTTTCTGCTATGAAGTCTAATTCCATCATCCATTGCTGTATGTCTCTCATTGTGTAAGTACACACAACGTCCCTGTTTGTGCATTGATTGTATGTCTCTTTTTTTAATCTCCAGGTGTAGCCTATATTTATCATAACGGCTATCTCCCTTACCCCCATCCCATGCTGTGTCCTATGGAGCCCCTTGTAATTTCCCCTCTGTAATCTCTCGTTATCCTATCCCCCCCCCCCACTCTGCAATTAGGTAACTGACCCCCCCACATCTTGTTCACATCTGATTGGTTCTGTTTGGGATCTAGCTTATAATATAGTCAATCACACGCTGTGGCCATTTGGACACTGTGGCCTGCTCAAAGTGTAGCCCGACAAGTGTGAATTAATACCAAGGAATAAAACCAGGATTGAACAAGGATTGCAAGTAACATAAACTTTCTTTCCCACTATAGCCTCTAACCTGTCTAACACATGCTTTTCTTTTCACACCCATATCGCAATCTCCACTCTACTCACACTTAATGCTTATCAACCAAACTCCCTCGCTGGACATTGAGCTCTACTCTCCCCCTGCATTCTACCCTCATCACCTGTCTGCTGCCACAAACCTCATCCCCACTGTTTCCTAAACAAACCCTTGCAAAACTACAGTCTAACCCTACTCCCACCTGCTCACCCTCTCACTGCTCTCACACGCTCCTTCTGGCTTCTGGGGACAAATCCCCCAACCCAGGGCCCCCCTCCCACACATTCCCATCCTTTGTCTCTGCCCTCTTTGAACATAGATTCACCACTACAAATTTCTCGTTAAAACCCTTCAAACCTTAAACGCATCCCTCTGACACCTGCTCCCCCTAGGCTCTCCTTGGAGCTCTCTGGAATGCACAGTTCTGTAATGTAATAAACATTCCCACAATACATGACTTGTTCATCTCACGCAACTATACTCTTCCTTAGTCTGACTGAAACCTGGCTTGACCACCCCTCTGACACTTCTCCCCATCCACACTCTCTTTTTTTAGCGGCCTCCAACTTTACCACACTCCTCCGCCCTGGTAACAAGCATCGGCGGAGTGTTGCCTCCTCCTGTCTGACACCTGTTCCTTGTCCCCGCTCCACCCTCTGCCTTCCCTCACACTCCCGTTCCTCCTTTGAGGTGCACTCTGTCCGCATCTACGCCCCCTCCAAACTCCAAGTGGGCTGGTTATCTACCACCCCGCCCAACCCTGCCACTCGCCTTTCTTGACCACCTTTTCTCCTGGCTCCTCCACTTTTCTTTCCACCCGAAATCCCTACATCATCATGGGAAGACTTCAAAATCCCAATCGACACACCCCACACTGATACGGCTTCCAAACAAACTCCTTTTCACTCTGCACCTTCCTTCGACCTCTCCAGTGACTTCAGAGCCACCACAAAGATGGACACACACTGGACCTCATCTTTCACTCCACGCCTATGCCCCTCTCTGACTTCTCACAAACTCCCCCCACCCCCATACAGTCTGACCACAACCTGCTTACCTTCTCCACCATCCCCACCCCACCTGCTCCTCCTTTTTCATATCAGTACGACCCGCAGGAACCTAACAAAGCCTCAACCCCTTCTCACTCTCTCTACTCTCTTGCACCTCTTTCTACTAGTCCTCCTCATTCATACCACAGACGCTGCCACCTCTTTCTACACCCACACATCACCACCACCCTTGACTCAGTCGCTCCTCTCATACACACACAGAACTTGCAAAATCAACAGACAACCCGGCACACAGACTCTACCAAACAACTCTAGGCGAGCTTCCCAGAATTGCTGAACGCCGCAGGAAGAAAAACTTCACTCCACCTGAATGACTTTGCCTCATACAACCAGTCCACAAACACACATTTAAATCTGCAACCACTAAGATGGGCGAATTGATTCTAACTAAGTGGAATTCATTTAGAAATTTAAGAAAAATTCGTTCGGAACGAAGTCGAACTTTTGGATACTTCGGGTGAAAGAAGTATGCTTTTGATTGATAAAATGTCTGCGCGAGCACATGGCGTTTACATGGCAAAAGACTCTGTGAGAAGAAGGTCATAGCCTGCATGACATGTGCAGAGGTAGAAGCCAATACAGAGACCGGCGGATTCTGTGAACGTCAACCGCACTATATAAGTCCGAGCGCGACGGTGGGAATCATCACCCGCTCTCATTGTACTGATCAGGGAAGTTGCGCCGCGGCGATAGTTCTTACTGAAGAATTTGATTTTTATATAGCGATTTCTTGGGTGTCCCCAGCTTGTCTCAGAGTCTTTCTCCTTAATGTTCTATTTTCTAATTTTTTTTGGGGTATTGATCTGAAATCCAGTGTGCAACCACTGCAGGGCTGCATATACATTCAAAATCCAAAGAAGTTGGGATCTCTTAAGCCAGTCCCTGTTTGTTTTCATTTTAAATAGAACAGCGTTTTTACAATACAAATACCACTTCATTTTTGGGCTGCGCAATCTATTGCGCAAGTTTAGCATCCAGGGGTTAATTAAGCGGTTGTTTTGGCTGGTGTGCTGACCCCAAGAAACCGTCTTTTCCAATGCCCAAAATATATACAATTTTTCCTGTACCTAATCACAAGCATAGGCTAATAACAACTGTATCTCTTGTTGTTGGCGTAGAAAACACGCAATTGTAACACGCTACAAAGCTACTAGTTTGTGCGGCTTCAATACTTTGGCGCAATTTAAACAAAAAAAACAATCCAGGTGTTAATTAAGCATTGTTTTTGCTGGTGTGCTGACAAAAATAAACCGTCCCTTTTTCTCAACGCCAAAATATTTACATTTTTTCCTGTACCTAATATCACAAGCAACAGGGTTAATTACAACTGATCTTCCTTTGTTTGTGTGGCGTATAAAACACGCAATTTAACACGCTACAAATCTACTAGTTTGTGCGGGCATCAATTCTTTGGCGCAAATTTACACCAGGGGTTAATTAAGACGTTTGTTTTGCTGTGTGCTGACAAAAATAAACAATCTTTTTCAACGCCAAAATATATACAATTTTCCTGAGCCTAATTCACAAGCAAAAGTTAATTACAACATGTACTCCATATTTGTGTGCGGTAGAAACACGCAATTGTAACACGCACAAAGCTACTAAGTTTGTGCGGCTCAATTCTTTGGCCTATTTACATCCAGGGGTTTATTAAGCGTTGTTTTGCTGGTGTGCTGACAAAAATAAACCGTCTTTTTCAACGCCACAAATATATAACATTTTTTCGCCTGTAGCCTAATTCATTCCGAAGTTTAATTAAGTGGTTTGTGCTTTTACATTTAGTAAAACACACAGGGGCCACATGTATGAATTCCCGACGGGTTGGGGCCACCCTTTTCCCGCTAGTTTTCCGTCGAATCTGTGCCTGAATTTATTCGGGGCCGGGGCGCGCTCATACATACAATGTAAAGTCCGCCGCGCCTCGCTGTGATTTTAGGCGCAGTGGCGGGTCCGAGGCGCAGTGCGCGCTGCGCCTAAGATTCGCCGCCGGTAGGTAAGTGGCACTCGAGATCATGCTGGGAAAAGTCGCCACGCCCTCGCCCAGTGTGTGTGTGGCACAGTGCGGGACATGGCGCAAGATCAATATCATGGGTGCCAACGAAATAAAGAAATAAACATGATTTTATGATTTAATATTTTTTTTTTCGTTACCTCCATATTATCATTTCATTTTATATACACATCGGACCACTTCTGTATCTTATCATTTGATTTCGCCATGTACATTTGATTTCAGATTTGCAATTTAGAAAACCCATAGGAGCCCGGCGCTCGCTCTCCCATTGGTCCAAATAACTGCGCTGCCTTTTTTTAACTTAGCCAATCACAGAGCGCGCTCAGAAATTTCTTATCCCCATAGAACTCTATGAGAAAGTAGCTCGCTGCTCTAAAATGGCTAAGCTGACGAGCCCCCCGCCGCTTCAAACCAATCAGCTTCGTTTTCACTGCATTTTTAAACTGTATTTTGACTGTCCCCGCCTTGAATAAGATTGGTCAATTTTCTTCTCATAGGATTATAATGGGGACATTTCGCCCTATTCTGATTGGCGGTTTATGCCGACCAATGAAGAATAGCTTAAACAATTTGAATTACAGTATTTTCCCGGCCAATTCTCCTCTATTGCAATTCCCTATGTAGCGCCGGTCTCGCGACAATCGCGTTGTTCGGTTTTCTAACCTGCTTTATTTGTAAAGAAGGGTTTCTGTCTCTTTTATCTGATATGTTTGACACTACTAAAAATTTGATTTTTTGATTAATACATCATGCCGCATGGCGCTGAGGTGCCGTAGATTTCATTGTGCCCATCTCTCCATAGACTATAATGGGAGAATACTCACGCTCTGATGGCCGGATATCCAAGCACCCAAATAGCTCCCCCCCAAAGGCACAATCAGCTCTTTCCGGTCTTTTTACTGTATTTTGAATTATCCCGCCGTGGATTCTGATTGGTCTAAAACTTCTCCTAAGACTAAGAATGGGTCTTTGTCGCTCCTATTCTGATGGCCGGCTAGCCAAGCCCCCGCTAGCTCAAGCCAATCACTCTTTTTCTGTATTTTTACTGTATTTTGATTTATCCTGCCGTGATTCTGATTGGTCATCCTTCCCCATAGGTTTTAATGGTTTCACTACTGTCGCTCCTATTCTGATGCTGGTTATGCCGAACCAATGATGAATAGTTTCAGAATTTGAATTACTGTATTTCCCGGCAATTTCCAATATCATAATTCCTTGATATCATGCGCCGTTCTCTAAGAGTTTTTGAAAAGTGTTTTTTTTTATTATTTTAGTTTTTACGGTTCAAGCTCTTTTTCAGACACTGTTTTTCCGCCTTTATTAAGGCGATTTTTTTCGGAATCAATACTCCTGCTGCACGGAGCGGAGCGCCGAGATTTCTGTCGCGTTCTTCGATCCCCTCTTCCTCGCTGTTCTCGATCCTGCTTCCATTTGATCCTTCTGTCGGAAGATTTAAGACCAAAAAAACCTGGTCTGCCTGTCGGAGCTGCCCGACTCTGCACTGCCCTCGCTTTGACCCGACTTTTCCCATCGTAAATTCCCGAAGTTTTTCGAGCACCGCCGCTTCCCCTCCCGCCCCGAACTTCCTACCGACCCCACCCACCCGCGCCCACACCGCGCCCCCCACTCCCTGCCCGCCCCTTTATGCGGCGAAGCTGAAAGTGGCGAAAAAACCAAATAACTGCGCCTATCAGGTGAAATCCCTGCGTCCGACAGCGGGATTCGGGCCGGGAAGGCGCAGTATACCCAGATAACAGGCGAAAGCCCGTTCATACATGTCCTCTCACATGTTTTATAAACGACGACATACAAGTAAATTTTTCCATGGCCATTTGTGGCTTGTGAGAGACAATTTAATCCAAGGGTTACCCAAGCTTGTTACTGGTTCATTTGAGTCAAAAACAGGGTAGTATATTTATCATATACAGATATCATCATCAAAACAGTGTCTGTACATTTTAGAACAAACAGTCATGTCAGGACAAGGGTGGCAGGCTCTTGCACCTCGCGAGTGGCAGTGGCAACAAACATTCCTGGAACAGGCCCAGTCGCAGCACAGCCAAGGGGACGTCACAGCAGGAGGTCAACTCGTGAGTCCACAACAGCCGCTGTCATCTAGCGGCCGTGTGGTGTTCAGCAACCCAAGGGTTCTTGATTGGTTGAGTAGATCATCCTCTTTCCTCCAGAATGCCATCTGACAACCCAGTCAAGAGCGGTGGGATACATCAAGATCACAACCCTTATTTTTCATGGCCCGGGGCGGGTCAGCGGCCCTCACCTGTCCCTTCAGCCCGCCTCTGTCCCATCCGGTCCCTCAGCCAGAGATCTACTATGTGGTCTGGGCTCAGCGCCACTATATACGAGAATGACACAATTTGAGGAGGGCAGTCACAGCTACTTGCCAGCGAAAAATGGGGCCAATATCCCCAATATCCCCTGCTTCTTGCAGTAGGCGGCAAAGTATAGAATGTGGAGAGTGGCTTAGGGAGGTCATGTTTGTGAGAGGTCAGCCTAGGCATATCAAGACCGGTGATGAAGAGACAGCAGTGGCGATAAACACAAATAGATGATGATGTAGCAGACCGCACTTGGGAGCCGGTGAGGCAAGGGCTTCATCATCGTCAGGAGAATTGGGGGGCGTCATAGAGCTTGCTTGCGCTTCAGGCAGCGGCGCAGCCAGCAAGTGGGTCGTGTTGGCCGTGAAGTCAACAGGATAGCACAGTGTGAGGTCCGGGAGCCAAGCGGCCCACGGGTTAAATAACCCGCTTCGCAGGTCCAAGAAATAGCGGCACAGGGGCTCAGCGAGCAGCGGCGGCAGTAGTCACTCAGTGCGGAGCAAAAGCGGTAAAATATCCGATACTCAGCGGTGTTGGCAGTTCTTTTGCTAAGACAGGAGGAGTCCGAATATGGTATATGGTTAAGAATCTGTAAGCAAAAGTGAAGCCGTGCCAGGGAGCTAAACGTGGCATCCAGCCCTGCGTCAACACATGCAGCGAACCATCCGGTGGCCTGGGAGAAAACGTGGCTCAGATGTTTGTCCACTCCTGCCGCCCACGCAGCAACAGCAGCAGCAGCACGCCCAGTGGCACGCATGCCATTGCAGCCAGTCAAGGCTCCACCACCTCTGGCAGAAGGGAGCTGTTTCTCTTTGACATACATCTCCCGGTCCAGATGCTCCGCCTCCTCGCTACTCATGGCGCCAGCAGGTGTCGTTCAGCGAGGCGATTGCAAAGAAACAACAGATGGCGTCCAAAGCCATCACTAAGGTGCAGCAGCTGACCGTCTCCCTGTCCCAAGTTGTTGTATTGCAGTCCCTCCTTCCTCCCTTTCCAAATGGTGGACTTGGCACCATTCATAGAACTAGATGATGGCTTGTGCCAGATCCGAGATGGATAGTTCCAAGCCGTAATTTTCTTTTTCCAAAAAGCAGTACCAGCACTTCATAAATATGTAGAACAGAAGTGGGTCAGTCCCTTGAGCTATTCGGTTTGTTCCAAGGTGCACAGCAGCGCGGACGCTGGAGCTGTAACCTACGGTCAGACAGCCAGTACATGTCCTTTACGGCCCACTGGGTGAATGGTGCTTCCTGCCCAGGCACAGCCAACAACTTGGACAGAAACGCCGCTTTCTCCTCCACATTGTCAAACTGCTGCACCTCGCCAATGTTCCGCCTCCTCCTCCTCCACATCACCACCATCTCAGCAGCCTCCACAAGACTGCTCCCATCATACCACATGTGTAGGTCACAGCGTGTCACCAGTATCTACACCTGGCTTGCCTCGTCGAACGAAGTCACACATGGGAGAAACTGCCCGCGTCATGCAGCAAGAAATTCGATGTGTGGCTTGCTCGCGCGTCAACTGCAAATCGGAACCATGGTGACGGACAATGGGAGGAACATGGTGTCCGCGCTGCACCGAGGAGGGATTGGTCCCATGCGCCCTGCATGGCGCACATGTTCAATCTGTTTGTGAAAAGGTTCCTGAAGTCTTCCACCGATCTTCAGAACATTCTGAAAATGGCCAGGAAACTGTGGCATGCACTTATCCATTTCGTACAAAGCCCAGGAACACCCTCCTCAGTTTGCAGCGGCAGAACGACCTCCCCCAATAACACTCTGATATGCGATGTTTTCCACCCGCTGGAATTCCAGCATGCACGATGTTGACCGACTGTATGAACAGAGAAAGGGCCATTAACGATTTTTTGATGATCCAGGCAGACAGAAGTACTCCCTGTGTAACTTTGATGTCAGCCAGTGGGCAGCTCATGCAATGACACCTGCCGTTTTGTTGAGGCCATTCAAGGTAGCCGACGTTATTTTGTCAGTCGCCAGGACTACGGGAATTAATAACGTCATTCCACTGCATCATTTCATGGAACAGATACTGAAAAATCAGTCTGGGAAGGGTAATGGAGACGTGGCGACTACATCTCTTGGCCAGCATGAGTCGGTGGGGACTGAAATGGAGGAGGAGGAGGAGGGAGGAGAAGGAGGAGGACATTGGAGCAGAAGCAATTGTCTGGTGAATGAGTGGATTTTCTACCCCAGTGACAAGAGAGGAGGAGCAGAGTCAGCTGGAGGAGGTGGATGAGATGATGAAGATGAGGCAATGACCCCGCCAAGCACCGTGGCAGTATACAGTGGAAATGGAGGCAGGGGAGCCCCTCGGATCACCTTTTGCAGATTGGCCCGCCAGCATTCTATTTGCCTGGCTAGTGACAGGCCGAATAGTCAGCATATCCGGCAGAGGGATGACTTCTGTCTGGCTCTCCACCCTATTGGACTCTCGCTACCGTCTCAAAATGGGAGCCTTTATTCCCAGCTATGAGAGGAAGAGAAACTCAAATACTATAGGGAAATCCTCCGTTATCAGTTTGCCGCTCCTTATGTGCGGCATCCGTCCCCTCCTCTGACAGGTCTGACCCGGGGGGTTCCTCAGCGCTCACGGTACTACATCCGCCGCGGCTGGCTGGGGAAGGTGGGGTGGGGGGGGGGGTAGGAGCAGTACCAGCACCATCAGTAGTAACCTAAGCCTGGTGTCACTGATGAGCAGCTACCTTCACGCCCGCTAGTGAGGAGGGCAAGGTCGCCAGGCAGCAGCAGGTCGGAGCAGTCCCTGAACCACAGGTTTGTGGCCTACTTGGACAAGCACTCTGCCTACATCATATAGAAGATCCGCTGGACTACTGGGCAGCCAAACTGATTGTGGCCGCAACTTGCCGAGTTTGCAGTGGAAGAAGAGCTGCCTGCCCGGGCCAGTAGTGTGGCATCAGAGTCGGTGTGTTTCAGTGCGGCGGGGGCCAATCGTTACCCCAAGGAGAACCCGCCTTGTCCACGGGCAATGGTGAACGACTGACCTTTGTTAAGATGAATCAGGCGTGGATTCGGCCAGGAATTTCCACACACCAATGCCTTAGGTGTCAGTCTGGGTTCAAACTACCTGCCTCAGCCACTATTCTGAAGCCGCCACCCGCCTGACCCACACAACTCTGCCAGTTGCTCCATCTGCCTACCACCATCTTTTACCCAGGGGACTATGGTATGGCACCCCCTCAACACTATGTCACTGGGCCACTCTATGACCTCATGCTGCCCTGCTGCGTTGCTGTTGCCGCCGTGAACATCCACCTGTGTCATTGTGCCCACCTCTGACCTCATGCTGTTGTCCTGCCGCCGTCACCTTAAATCTATCTCTGTCATTGTGCCACGCTGTGGCCTACTCCCTTTTTTTGGCCACCCCCCCAGAATTTGTCATTGTGCCACAGTCTGACCCACATGCTGCTGCTGTGGCTGCTGCCATGTCCTCCACACTGTGTCCATTGTGCCCTGCCTGGACCTCATGCTTCAGCCAGCCCCCCCGTGACCTCCGCTCTCATGTCATTGGTGCCACTCTGGGCTTCCTCCTGTTTTGGGCCCACCTCCAGAATGTCATTGTGGTCACTGCCGTAACCTATACTGCTGCTGTTGTGACCTCTACAACAACACTGGTGATTGTACCACTCTGTGGCTTAATACTGTTTTGCCACCTCCGAATGTCATGTGCCACTGTCCTGACCTCATGCTTTTCCTGCTGTGGCTGCTGCCGTGTCCTCCACACTGTGTCATTGTGCCACTTTCTGACCTCATGCTGCTGCTCGTGGCTGCTGACCGTTCCTCCATCACTGTGTCATTGTGCCACTTTTCCTGACCTCATCTGCTGCTGTGGCTGCTGCCGAGTCCTCCACACTGTGTCATTGAGCCCACTTCCTGACCTCATGCCTGCTGCCAGCCCGTGACCTCCGCTCTCAGTCAACGTGCCATTCCTGTGGCTTCCTCCTGTTTTGCCACCTCCAGAGATGTTATTTGTGTGCCACTAGCCTGACCTCATCTCTGCTGCTGTTGGCTGCTGCCGTGCTCCTCCACACTGTGTCATTTGTGCCACTTTCTGACCTCATGCTGCTGCTGTAGCCTGCTGCCGTGTCCCCCCACTGTGTCATTGTGCCACTGCCCTGACCTCATGTGCTGCCGCCGTGACCTCCGCTTCTCAGTCATTGTAGCCATTCCTGTGGCGTTCTCCTGTTTTGCCACCTCCTAATGTCATTGTGCCACTCGCCTGACCTCATGCTGCTGCCGCCGTGACATCCGCTCTCAGTCATTGTGCCCATTCTGTGGCTTTCCTCCTGTTTTGCCACCTCCCCAATGTCATTGTGCCACTGCTGACCTCATGCTGCTGTGGCTGCCGCCGTCACCTCCACACTCTGTCATAATGTTGCCACCCTGAGCTCCTCAGCTTGTTTTTTCCAGCTTTCCCCGCTGGCATGACTTTATCAGGCTAAATTCCGCTTGAGTTATTTTGGTCATTTGTTGCCCACTTAAGTCCTCAGGGGAATTTTATGTGAAGCGATTCTAAGAGCGGCGGAAGTCATCTGCGTGTCATACTAAAACACAACATTGTATGAAGACCAAATCCAAGCTCCCTCTGCATATTTATAGCATGCACAAGGTTCTACACGCACCGTCAGGCTCGCTGCAGCCTGGAAATGAGCTGTATTTTTTATGTGATTCGTGCCGAAGTAATTCGGAACAAGTTTATTTTTTGCCGAGAAATCAGCGAAGTGAAGAAACGAAACGAAATTTCGGGAAATTCGCCCATCTCTACACTCACCTCAGCCAAATAGAACTATTTACAGCAATCTCCATATCCTCCCTGTCCCTCACAACCCCAGACAATTATCAACAACCTTCAACTCTTTTCTCTGTCCCCAGCACCATCCTCCCCCATCCCTCCTTTCGCAGACAACTTTGCCATCACTTCCTTCAGAAGATTAACCACAACAAAAAGGCTTCAAGCCCCGCAGTCCCCACAACCCTTCTCCTCTACTCTTGAAAACTGCTCTTCCCCCTTAACTTGCTTCCCCACTCGTCACTCATGACAACTTTCCTCTCTACTGTCCAAATCCAACCTCACTACCTGTTAGTCTTGACCCACAGCCATCCCACCTCATCCCAGAACTCAGTGCTTCATCATCCCAGCCCTCACCCCCATCTCTTCAACCTATCACTACACCCTGGCATCTTCCCCTTCCGCCTTTAAACATGCACTATCACTCCAATCTAAAAAAAACACCATTACCCCTCCTCTCAGGTCCAACTATCGCCCCATCTCTCCTGTCTCCCTTTCGATTCCAAACTCCTCGAGCAGCACGTCCTATCTTCAGCTGTCCTCCCACCTCTCCTCCAACCTCTTCTTGACCCACTACAATCTGTTCTCTGACCCCACCACTCTACCAGAAATTGCCCTAACCAAAGTCACCAATGACTAGCAACTGCTAAAGCTCACGCCATCACTCTGTCCTTCTCCTTCATACCTGTTCCTCCTGACTTTGATACTGTTCGACCCATTCCCCCCTGCTCTACTCATCTCCTCTCCTCCTCCCTCTGCATCACGGACTTGGCCCTTTCCTGGGATCTCCTCGTACCTCACTACCGGCACATTCAGCGTCTCTCACTCTTTCTCGCTCGCACCTTCTTTCTCCCCCCGGCCCTCTCTCTGATGGTGTCCCCCAGGGTCAGTCCTGGGGTCCTTTACTCTTCTCTCTTCACACTCTTACTTGGCCTCGGTCAGCTCATACCTCACAGGCATTCATTACACACCTGTAGCTGACGATACCCCAACTCTACATCTCTGGCCCAGATGTCCTCTCAGCTCTCCTGGATCCAGACTGTCTATCGACCATTTCCTCCTCTTCTCCGCACGTCTCCTAAAACCTAAGTGTGGAGAAAAAAAACTGAACTCATCATCTTTCCAATCGTCCAACTCTACCCTCCACCTGATCTCTCTATCTCAGTCAACGGCTGTACACTCTCACCACTGTTCCACAAGTTCCGCTGCCTTGGGGTAATCCTAGACTCCGCTCTATCTTTCAAACCATCACATCCAAATCCCTCAACTCTGTCGCCCTGCCGCCTCCAACCTGAAAACATCTTCCTCGCATCCGCTCATTCCTCAACCATGAACACTACAAAAATCGCTGGTCCATGCCCTTGTTTTTTCAATCTCCCGCCTAGACTAACTCTGCAACATCCTTTCTCTGTGGCCTCCCGACAGCACTCTTGCTCCCCTTCAAAAACCATTCTCAAACTCTGCTGCCTGTTCTTTATCCACTTCTCTCCTCGCTTCTCCCGCCTCTCCCCCTCTGCCCGCCCAATCCCTTTCGACTGCTGGCTTTTCATTACCCAGCGAATTCATCTCAAGCTACTTAACATGACCACAAAGCTCTCCCAAGACCTCTCCCCTCCATAACATCTCTGCCCTAATTTCCAAATATCTCCCCTCAACACCGCAATCTCCGCTCCTCTCAGGACTTCTCCTCTGTCTCTCCCCTATCCATCTTCCACACCGTCTCCAAGATTTCTCCGTCTTCCCCCACGACTATGTAACTCACTGGCCCCAACACATCAGACAACTCTAACCAAGCTCCAACATACACTCAACCTCGCACCAAGGCACGCCCGCCCACTCTTCCCTCTCCATTCTCTTCTCTATCGCCCACAGCCCAACCCCACCACCCTCGCAACACTCCACTTTTATACATCACACACCCAGCAAACCCACCCCACAACACCCGTGTCTTCCCCCCCCTTCTCCTCTCCCTTGTTCTCCCTCCTTTCTCTCCTTTTATTTATTTATCTCCTTCTCCTTCCCTTCCCTACCCCCCCCTCGATCTACTTCTTCCTCTTTTTCTCCCGCCCCCCTTTTTCTTCCTTCTCCCTTCTCCTTCCACCTCGCCCAAAACTACCACCCACCTACCCCCCTAATACATTCCCACACAACCCCACAGAAACCTTCCGCTCTCTCCCCCTCCTCCTTTTCTCTCCTCCCTTTCTCCTTCTTTTGTCCCCTTTTTCCTCCTTGTCCCCTTTTTTCTCTCCTTCTTCCCGTTCTCTCTCCTTATTCTTTTCTCTTTCTCTCCCCCCCCTCCTTTTCTCCTCCCCCCTCTCTCCTCCTTCCCTTCTACTCCTCCTCTCCCCCTTTCCTCTTCTTTTCTCCCCTTTTCCCTCCTCTTTTCCTTCTCCTCCCCCCTCTCCCCTTCCTTCTCCCTCCCTCCCTCCTCCCCTTCCCTCTCCTTTTGCTCCTTTTCCTTCTTCGTTTCTCCTTCTCCTTCCTCTCCTCCTCCTTCCACTCTCAACAGCTTCATAAGCAATCTGAAACCCATTTCTTCAGGCTTGCCTATAACCCTACACTAACTTTGCTGTCACTACATCCTCCACAAACATGTCTGCCCCCCCTTCTGTCTCCTTCCCCCTCCTTGGTAAATTGTAAGCCCTCGCTGGTAGGGTCCTCTCTCCCTCTGTTGTGCCAATTGCATTCATCACTTATCATTGTACTCTTTTGGACTTATGTTTATGTATGTAACCCCCACGAATGTACAGGTCGCCCTGGAATCAATGGTGCTTATAAACAATAAATAATAATAATAATATAATAATAATAATAAAAAAAGCCATGTTTTCGCCTCCTCTGGTGTCCCTGTCAAAAAACTGCCACAACGCCGAGTAGGTAATTTTACCACCAATGCTCCGCACTGACTGTTTTAACGAGCCGCTGCCTCGTGAGCCCTTGCGCTGCAACTTTCTTTTCTGGTACCTGCAAAGTAGGGTGGGTCTAAATCGTGGCCATTTGGCTCCCGACCTTGCACAGCTGTCACCCTGCTTGACCCCACCGGCCCACACTACCGACTTTGCCCGCTCCACGCCACTGCCTGACGCGCAGCTGCCGCTCTCTTCTCCCGATGATGATGAAGAAGCCCCTTGCTTCCAAGGCCGGGACAATGGTAGTACGAATGTAGGCGACCGCCAGGCGCCACATCATCCCAGCAGAAAATGGGTGCAAGGAGGTAGGAGTGAGCTGAATTTTCCATTTGGGGGGCAGTTTATGCCTTGTTTAATCTAGGGCACCAAATGAACCTTGTCCCAGCCTGCTGCTTCACACCGGCTTCCAAAGTGCGATCGGCTACATCGTTTAGTGTTTGCCTGTTCAACCGCTGTCTTCCTCAAGCGGTGTCGCTGTACAGAGCCTAGACCAGCCTCGCAACTAAACTCCCATGCCACCTCCTCAACACGACTGCCCGCTTCTGCAAGAAGCAGCGGATGTTCTTCCCCACCTCTTTGCTGCCCACTGTCCCTCAAATATTTTCGTCCTCGCTGTATAGTGTTCAGGAGGCCACAGCACATAGTAAGTTCTCTGGCTGTGGAAAGCGAATGGGAACAGAGGTGGGTTGAGGACAGGTGAGGTCCCCCTGACCTGCTCCCCACCGGGCAATGCCAACTTAAAGTTTTCTTACGGATGCACCGACTCTTTTTCCGGGTTTATCAAATGTCATCTGTTAGAAAGTGTGTGACCCTATGTGTGTTCAACTAATGACACGGAAGCTCTGGCCTCGCGGGTGACCCTTGCTGTGGATGTCACCTTACTGAGCTGGCTGACCTGTGCCTTGCTCCAGGAATCCTTTCTATATTGCGTTCTATGTTATCCCATGTTATCAGCACACTCACAACCCCCACAGTTTTAAAGTCGGCTCTGAAAACTCACTACTTAACAAGCTTACCAAGTCCCTAATTGTTTAACAGCCCCATATTCTGTCACACATTTGTCAACTTTCCAGCACTTATTTGGCACCCATAGGCACTTATTGAATATATAATGTATTGTTGGGAATCAGGGTTCATTCCACTTTTTCATGTATACTAAACCCAATATTATGTACATGCTGGACCATTGAAAACCAAGCACTTCTTCACACTTTGTTTCACCCATCACAACCCTAAAAGATTGCTACACTGCGAGCAGGACCCATCCACCTCGTGGTCCTCATCTTGTAAGTAGCTTTTATAAATATAAATGTCTGTTTTGTCTGTGCTTCATAACCTCTATAATTGTAAAGTTCTGCGGAATATGTTGGCGCTATAACTAAATATTATTATTATTATTATAGTAGGATTTTTGGCCCTCAGCTTCGGTTCTTTCTAGCTGGTGCAGACATTACCATGTCAGGGCTGGCGTTCCCACATCAAGTTATTTTGAGTCAGTTTTGCCCCTGTAATGCCCAGATAAGTGAAGATGAACGATTCTAAATACAGCGGCTGTCAGTGCTGTCATACTAAAACACAGCATTGTAGAAACCAAACCACGCTCCCATGCATATTTAATATGGCACAATGTTCTACAGAATCTCGCACCAGGAAAATAGCTGTTTATTAACGCGATTCGCACACTAATAATAATTATTTCAGACGAAAATATTTTTTGCCGAAAAATTCAGCGAAACTCGGCCGATGAATTTATGAGAAATCGCCCTTCTCTACATATAATAATCTTAAATAGCAGTTTTTAATAGGCAATCATTTTATCTTTTTGGATCTTAATATAATTTCAATATTAATTTTATATTATATCATATTATTATGCAATTTGTATAATTTAATTGAATAGAGTTTTGATATTTACATAAATTAACTTTGTTATAATTGTACTGGTGTAATTGAAGAAATAATGAACAATTTTTGCCCTATAAGGCAAATCTATTCCATTATGGACAACTCCCTCAGACAAACCACCTGAAATAGTTCTGCCGGTTTCGACATAGTCTTACTTTCCGGGGGTGTCTTATTTTCAGGGGAAACACGGTATTGGTGTATAATCTTCAAGTCGCCAACTCCCTGCTGAGGAGGTAGCTCTAGAGCGCAACCCATTTTTATTGAATTTTTTTGAATTGGTAATGTTGTTATGGTTGTGCATTTCTGTTGGATAATAACATTAGGGTTCTTTACTGTAAAAAAAAACTCTTGCAAACAATAAAAAATAGAGAATATCGTTACCAGTTTTGATGAACTGAATGGCTTTTTTCTCGTCCGTCTAGTCCTATTCTGGCCATTGGTGGTGTTATCAAGGTAATGTGTGCATAGGGAGCTGTCGTTCTCATCATGTTTTCTCCCCACAATCCTTCAGGGCCTGGATCAGGTGGTTTAAGATTGAAACCATCAATTGGATTTTCTCCACCATTTCACTTATTGGGCTTCCTGAGAATGATGGAAATATGATATCAGGCAAGAAACACAAAACTGTTACAATAGCTCACCTGAAATCCTTCTTCATTCTGCACATATTAAATATACTAGGTGGGATAGCTAATCAGTGATCACCTTGAAAGGTAACAATGGTGTCAATGTCGGTCTTGGGGACAATATTCTTCGGATCTACTGCTGAAATCTGTTCCTCTTGCTCTCCACCTGTATAAGAATCAGGAAATTGAAGAGATGTATACCTATTTAGCCATAATAAATAAAAAAAAAAACATTTACAATTTACCAACTTAATTCAGATGTCAACATTTTCAAAAATGTTGCTTGTATCCCAAAATGTCCTCATTGAAAGCATAGAGTAACACTGTATTCTAATACAACACATACCATTTATTGCTGGATCCAAAACAACTGATTTTAGAATTTGTGTCCGACGTCTTCCTTCTGGCTGCAGATAAGAAGGGAAATGGATTAGAAATGGAAGAAGATGTGTGAGTTTAAGTAGCAAAATGAGAACATAAATATCTCATGTTAACAACTAATTGTGAGTAAACTTAAAAGCTCCCTAAAACCTTCTCCATATGGTAAAGATGTCTTACGAGATTGTGCTAGAAGTCTCTTGGTCGGAGGGCTTCCTTGCTGGAATAAATCAGCACAAGGACCAACCCAATGAAACCTAAAATGGTACAACTTCTCATTTGTGGCACATGGAATTTTAAAATTGGGTTTTTAGCACTCTAAGAGGAAAAACTAGGGCGACTGTTAGGGTTTTGGGCTTTTTAAATCCCAAATTTTTGATGTGCATTTAAATGAGAATGCGCTGAGAGCAGGTTAAAATCAGGCACTTTTTCTAGCCTTGGGCGACAGTTCTGGCCGGGGAAACCACTTTGAAGTGTTAAAACCCTGCCAGCAAAAATGCGCCTAGAATTGCGTACAAAGCTATAAATTTTAGCTTTTTCGGTTCTAGTGCGCCCCTTTCCCCACGCCCTGAAATCGGGGACATTCAAAAAGGGGGCGCTCTGTATGCGTGATTGGCTACGGGGGGATGTAAAAATATAGCGAACAGTGCTGCAAAAGTTTTCAGACTGAAAAGACGCCGGACTTCTGGCGCAGTCCGGTTCATACATGTCATCAAATGTGTGCATGTAGCTCTCTCTCATGTAGAAAATTTTGGGGGCTGAAAACACCTAGCATTTTCAAAGCTCTGATATTACTGGAGAGACCCCTGCATAGACAGCCCCCTTTCCACTTTAGCTACTCCTTTCTGGAGAGCTAAACAGGGGTAAAGTGACCCCATTCTCATGATATGGTCTTTTAAGGGCATACTCTTTTTTTCGACATAGAAACCCCATGTGAAGAGACCCAAAAACCCAAAAAAAATTTCTGAAACCAAAAAATTGGCCTAGGTAATAATAGATGTACAAGGGTTCAATAAAATATGTTTTCCCCTCATCTATGAATCACAGGCAACCACAAGCAGTTGTCAATTCGGTTTAATAACATACGTGTCACTAACACTATTCTATGGAAGTAATGTTCATTTCTTCAATACATTTTTGCTTGACAATAAATTGTGTCTCTGAAATGCAGAAAACTTGCTGCTGTTACTAACTGCTACAGCAAGCGCTCCTCATGCCCATGGAATATGGACTCTGCCCCATTTTGTGAAG
>JAODAL010059335.1:0-21545 GCA_025379985.1 Phyllomedusa bahiana
TTCTCCCCACTCCCTGAAGTTTAAAGGGGGAAAACTGAATTAACTTTCCACCGTCCCACCCCCCCCCTCCACCCGATCCTCTATCCAGTCAAAGGGTACACTCTCTCCCCCTCTACAATGCTGCCCTTTGGGGTAAACCCCTTTACTAATCTGTCCTTTAAAACCCCAATCCCAAAAACCCCACCTCCCCCTGCCCCTCCACCTGAAAATATCTCCCTATCCGTTCATTCCTTAACTTCGAAACCAAAAAAAGCTCGTCCCTGCCCCTCATCTCACGCCTAACTATTGCAAAAATCCTTTTCTGCGCCTCCCAGCTAGACCCTCGTCCCCCCCAATCCCTCCTAACCTGCTGCCCCTTGATTCACCCCCTCTCCCCCTACTCTCTGCCACTCCCCCCTCCAATCCCCTTTACGGGTTCCCCTTTCCAGCGAATCCCCTTCAAGTTAGCAACCCTTTACCTACAAGGGTCCCATGACCTTTCCCCCCCTACACTTTTCTCATCTCAGATATCTCCCCACCAACCCCCTCCCAAGGGCCCCCCTTCCTGCCCCCCCTTTCAGCTCCTCCCAAAACCGTTCCAAGACTTCTCCCCGGGTTCACCCACCTCGAACTCATGCCCCCAACACATCAACCCCCCCACTCTCACCACCCAAAAAACCGAAAACCCCCTCTTTAGATTTCCACAACCAACAATAACCCCGTGTCCTACATTCCACAACCAGTCTGCCCCCACCTTTTCCCTTCCACCTTCCTTTTTTTAGGTAAGCCCTCACGGCAGGGACCCCCTTTTCCCTTCTGTACCAGTTTTAGTTATAACTTTTCCCTTGTACTTTTTTGACCCATGTAAAATTTTATAAACCTTGAAGGGTACAGCGCTCGGGAAACCCAAAAGGGCGCCCAAAAATAAAAATTTTTTAAAAATTTAAAAATAATAATTTTAAAAAAAAATAAAGGGAAAATTTGAACCCCTGTGACCCCTTTGTTTTTTGTTTGCAAGCACCACGGACTCAAAACCCCTGTTTTTCGGGTTTCGTGGCCCCAAAAATTTGGGGGGTCCCGGGGTTTAAAAATAATTTTTTTTATTTTTATTGTTGCTGAAAATTTGTATGTCTCTGTTCCCCGGGGTTTCTGCCCCAAAACCCAGATGGGGAAAGTTTTAACGTGGTTTCCCCCCCCTGGCCTTAGTGGCCAGGGTTTTGGAAGGTGTATCCGGTCGCTGCCGGGGACGAGGGGGGGACTAGAAATTGAAAAATTTCCCCCAATTTCCCCAAAAACAAATAAAGGGTTAACTGACAATAGAGCAAAATGAATTTTAACCTTGGGGGGGGGACCAATCAAATTGTTTACTTGGAATGTGGGGGATAAATACTCCTATAAAAAGGAAAAAGGGTGGCCGGCCCCTAAAAAATTTAAAAACCTTTTTTAATTTTTTTACGGGAAAACCCCACTGGAGGAAGGATAAAATTTGGGGGCCTGCGGTGCCCTTGGTTGGAGTCCTGCCAAAATGGCCAACTTTTCCTTCCCAAATCCCGGGGTGGCCTTTTATTCCAAAAAGGGTCGGGAGTTTTCCCGGTAAAGGGGAAAGGAAACCCATGAGGGAGGCAGTTACAAAATTACAAAAAGATACAATATAAGGGGAAAAAACCCTTTTAAAACATTTTTGTAAATGTATATCCCCTTTTTTATCTAACAAAAAATTTTCTTTCCCTAAATTAAATTTTCTCTATCATCCCAGAGCGGATGCAAATGTTACCCTTGGGGAGGAGTTTTTAATCCCGTTTCATTGCCCCTTCGGGAACAGGGGGGCCCAAAACCCGGGGTTTTTTTAACTCCGCTTTTTGGGGACTACGAACCCTGGTAGGAAAAATAACCCTGTGTGATCCCTGGCTTTCCCGGGAATGTGGGAAGCAAAAGATTTATTTACCACTCTGCAGAAACATAAAAATATTACGAAAATTTAGTTTAAATTTCCCTTTTTTCCCGAGGATGTGGGAAGGTTTTTGGGACCCCCCGATTCTTTTACTTTTGCTTTTTTCCGGGGTCATGCCCCAGTAAACCCGGGGCTGTTTTCCCCGTTTCCCCCCCCCGCGCTATACCGTTTTTGGGGGCGTTTCCCCCCGGGGTCCCTGATGCAAATCTGAAGACTTTTTTTGAAAATTTTTAACGGGGGCTAAAATTAAAGGGTTTAAAAATTGTGGGGGCAAATAGAAAAATTTTTCCGTTGTTCTGGCTGCTGCAAAGGCGAAATTGAGGGGCCACATATTAAATTTTTGTTGGGGGGAGGAAAAGGGGAAGGCCCAACTAAATTAAATTTTTGCGGGCCCCACAGGGTTTTGGGCGCAAAGAGAACTGGCGCTACCCCCTTGCTGACGCAAAAACACCATAAAAAGGAACCCAAAAATCGATCCTGGACCTTTTGTCAGAGTAAAAGCTAATTGGTTATTTTTAAAAAATTAAATCAAAAAAAAGGTATTTTAGGGGGGCAAAACGGGATATGGGAGCGGGCGAAATTTGGGTTTTGGGGCGCAACATATCAAAAAACCCAGTGTTGGCCCTGGGGGATCCTCCTTTTTCTGCGTCGAAAACAAAACCGGCACCAGGGGAAATTTTGTTTCAAGATTTTTTGGGTCGTTTTTTTCCGAGGACTTTATAGAGCCCGCCAACTAAATATGGACCGGAAAAATTCTTTTCCTGGACCCCGGGGTCCCCCGGGTCTAAGGGAAGGAGCAAAACCTTTTTGGAGGGCCCCAAATCACGGAGGGGGGGTGAGGGGGGCCCCATAGCTCCTACCCAAAAAAAAAGTGGGGCCTGGGCCCGGACGGTTTGGGGCAATGATTTTTTACAAACCCCAAACATTTGAGGTAAAGGGCCAACTTGACAAACTTATAAATGCAATATATGGGGAAATCAAGGAGCTTTGGGAAAACGATTCCCCCATCAGGGTACTTTTCTATTTCCCAAAACCGGCAAAAATCACACCCGGGTAAAAAATTAAATCCCCCAATAGCTTTACTAATAGGGGGACTATAAGCTTTTTAACCCAAATTTTTTGGCGACTCGCCCCCAAAGAAATTCCCCCTGATTTTTGCACTTTTCCAAAGCCCCAGAGAGGATTTTTTCGGGACGCCAAGGGTTTTAAAAATATCCAAGGGGTGGTGGGGGCACGGTAAAGGGGCCCGGGAAACCTTCCTCATTTTCCTGATGCTCTTGAGGTCTAGATGCCAAAAAGGGGCGTTCGGGCCCAGGGTTCGTGGCCCTTCCGGGCTGCCCTTTGCTAAAAAGGGGCTTTTTGGGCCCCCGTTTTCCCGGGAACTTTTTTTTCCCTAAATTCAGGAAGTCATAAAACAAATTTTTGGGGTGAATGGGTTACAAAACCTTTTCCCCCTAGTTATTTTTTGGGGGCACAAGACAGGGTTGCCCACTGTCCCATTGCTCTTTGATCTCGCGTTTGGACCCCGTTATTGTATTTTTCAAAAACCCGCCCGCCCAAACCGGGGGGAAACCGGGGCGACTCCCCGCCCCTTAAATTTTATAGGGGCTTTTTTGCGATGTTGTTTTGTGATTTTAAAAATTTCCCACGGCCAAAATTTTAAACAGGAAGTGCTGCGGGGGTTGCGAGCCCAAGGACCCCCTTCGGGATCCCTGTTTTCAAAAAGGGGCAAAACAAATGCTAGGGAAAATCAAAGGGCCAGAAAAAAACCTACATGGACATCACGCTACCCTTTCAATTGGTTTGTACGTTTAAGTTTACCCAAATTGGGGTATCGATACCGAACCCCTGCAGCTTTTCAAAGATAAAAACCGCCTTATTTTCCCCTCGTTTTAAAATTTGGACTTACCGCAGGGAGAACAATTACTTTTTCTTTTGTGGGGGGGGAAACCCTTATAAAATTTTATTTGGGAATTTTTCCCAAGGGCTAATGTATCTTCTGCACCCCCTTTCCCGCTCTATCCCAGGGGGCAAAGGATTAAACACGCATGAATCGCTTTCCGCCGATTTATTTTGGGGGGGGTTAAAAAGACCCCCGGATTCCGCGGGAATTTTTTGCAGCCCCCAAAGGTTTAACGGGGGGGCTTTAACTTTCCGAACATTCGGGCAATAAAAATTTGGGGCCCGCGGCTAAATTCCAAAAAGGGCCCGGGCGGATTCCCTGCAAAAAAACCCCAAGTAAAAACCACGACCCCGAGGGGAAAAATCATTTTTGGGGAAAAAGCCCTCGTTTAGCAAATTTTATACACCCGGGACCCTTACATCAATCCAAAAATTAATTAGGGTTTTAACCCGCTTGTCTTTTAAATTGGGGCGGGGGTGGCAAAAAATGGGGGGAAACCTTTTTGGGTTTTCCATCCCCATGCCTTTTCCTTTGTGGGTTAATAGAACCCCAATTTTGGGAAGGGGCGCCGCATAACCAAATTTTCTACGGATGGAGGGGGGGAGGAAATTCTGTCGATTTATGATCAAAATTGAGTGAAAACGATAAGGTCTTGCAATTAGAGGAATTGGGGTAAATCCCAGAGGGGGGGGGTTTCCTTTTTCCCTTATCTAAGCGCCCCGCAGTTTATTTTTCCCGACGCTCCCCCCCATTTTTTTGGGCCCAAAGGGGAAGGGGCCCCCGTTGAGGGCAAAAACTCCTATTTAAAAATTTACGGGCGGAAAAGGGTTTGCCACTAACTTTTTACGGGGTTTTTTGCATGTCCCAAATTTTGACTTCTGGGAAATTAAACTATGGCACTTGCAAAGGGGGGGGGTAGGGACGTTTCCTATCTGGAGGCCCCCTACTCGTTTTCGGCATGGCAAAATACAGGTAAATTCTTAGTTCCAGAAAGTTTAATTATTTTAAACCCCAAAGTCGGGGGACACCTTTTTGGGCATTTTCGAAAGTAGGGCTGCTTCCGAGGGCCGGTCCCTGGAGGCAGATATTTTTCACTCCCGTGGATTTCCCGGGGGGATTAAGATTTTTGGGACGGGGATAAAAATTTACAAGAACGCCCCTAACAAATTTAAAGCCCGAAAAACCCCCCTTTTGGGGCAATATTTGGCCTTATAATGCATCACCCCAATGTGAATGGGGGGGAACAGGAAATTACTATATAAAAATCCACCAGCGGGTATTTAAAACTCCCCTTAAACACATGGTACAGGGTTTCCAACCCTCCTTTCAAGTGTTTTTTGAAAAAACTGTCCTACATTTTAAAAAATTTGGAAGGGAAAGAGGCCCCTGGGAAAAAAAAGGAGACCCATGTCAAAAAGTTTTTTTCCCAAATTGGGGGAGTTTTATTCCCTTTCTTTTCCCCAAAGAATACGAAAACGCCATCAAAGAATGCTTTAGTTTTTCCACAGGTTTTAAGAACAGATACTAATAGGTTTGACCCCCACTCTAGGGGGGCTGTGCTTCAATTTTTAATTTTTGGGGTGAGAAAATTTTGAAACCCGCCCCCCTTTAATGGTATTGGGCAATTTGGACTCCCCCTTACAAAAAAGGGAGATTTTAGATATTTAAAAATGGGGTGTTATATGGGCCCACCCCACTGGGTTTAAAAACTGGGGTGGGGGGGGGGGGCCCCGGGGAAAAGACACTTGTTGTTATTTTTGATAAAGTGTCTTTTGTTCTGCCCGAGTTAATTTTTGCATACTGTACTCATGCGGTTCTGTCTTCTCCTCATTAAGATGGGGGCCCAAAAGCTAAAGAAAAGGCCAAGGGTTTTGGATCCCCAGCTATATTTAAAAGGGGGGGGCACCACGCCGATGTATTTTTTGGGGTCGCCTGCGTTCAGATGGTTTTCTTCCAAAGTTTTGGCGTCTGGAAGGGGAGGGCGCTTTGGCGCAAAGGATAGGCCTTTAGTCCCGCAAAATAGGGGCCGGGCGGATTCTAACAGAACCCCATGTCCTTTTCCCTTTTTTTTTTGTTTTTTTTTTTGTTTTTTTTTTTTTTAAAATTTTGAAAAATTGGGGTTAAAAGAGTGTAAAAGGGTATAACATATCTAAAAACTGAACCTTTTTTTAAATCTCAAATTTTTTTTTTCAATTTGGGGGTGAATGTCCTAAACTTTGTAATGTTTTTTTAAAGGGCTTTTTTTAAAAAGAAAGAGGGGGTTTTCCACAGCAACAACATTAAAATGGAGAAAATAATTGCGTAATGGGATACCCCGTTTGGGCAGGGAACTCCCGAACGAAAAAAATGGGGGATGAACCACAATTTAAAAAAATTGGGGTTTTCCGTAAATGCTTATTGTTAAATAAAAAATTTTTTTTTAAAAAAAAGTTTTTTTAAAAAAAAATTTTTTTTGAAAAAAATTGGGGAAAAATCTGACGGGAACGGTAACCTTCCCGGAATCATCTAAAATGTGAATTTTATGGAAGTGGATGTTTAGGACAATTCCTCATCAAATGAACTGCAGTTCCAAAATAGAAGCACAGTCTCTTTTATCTTTAGAATGAGCTCCGATCTTGAGGCAACATAAAGACCCCCCCCGCTTTGGTTTCCCCGCTTGGAAAACAAAGTCTCCATGATTGTGGAAGGAGGGAGAAATGAATCAGTATGCTCCTTTTTTGCATTCCTGTAAATATCAATCCAGTAAAATAGCAAAGGACCAAAAAATTTTTTTTTTAGGGTCTTGGGGGTGAAAAAAGTTGGAAAAAAGGGGAAATACTTTTTGAAATCTTTGGAAATTTTACAAAAAATAGTGGTTTTCCCCTAAAAGGGGGTGGGCCAAAAGTCTCAACTCAGAACAATAGTCTTCCCCCATGTTTGGGTCATTGGCAAGATAAAAGGGGGGAAAAGGGTTTTCCCCCCTTTTTTTGGGCCTGGTTCATCAAAGTGGAGTCACAATGCCTCAAAAAACAATTCTACTGAGAGAAGCTCTGAGGAATCAGGTTTCAGGGAGAAGGCCCAAGTTTGAGGATCCCCCTATAACAAAGAAATGACAAACCCCACCCGTTGTTGCTCCATGTCAGAAAAATTGGGGGGTTTTTTTACGGGAAAAACAGTTTTCCTGGGTCCCCTCGGAAACTTTTTTAATTTATCTGAAAAAAAATTATTAGGCAAATCCACCTTTAGGCTCCACAGATGTGTGCACTGTAATACCATTCTGGGCAGATGTTGTCTCATGTTATTGGACCCAGTAGAATAGGTTTTGAACAAGCTGACAGAGTGGAATTGCTAAAGAAGTAATTCCCCAAACAGATAGAAAGAAGATAGCACAAGCAGAACCCAGTCTAAAGAGCTGTCTGCAATCAGACACCCTTTGATTTTAAGGCTCCCTCTAGGTTTTCACCAAAACAGGATGGATTGGCTGCTAGATACCCAGGTCGCCTCGCCAGAGAGGTGTAAGTAGACCAACAAACATGGGGGATAAAGACAGAACAAACTAGAACATACAGAGGATACAGGACAAAACAAAGAACAAACAAAAATAGTAAGGCTAGCCAAGGTCAAATATCAGCAGAGGTCATATTGAGGAACAAGAGAAACAGGCCAGAGTTGTGAACCAGAAAATACTCTCAAAACACGAGTAACAAAGGGGGAAAAAGTCAGGATGCAAGGAACAATCATAGACAATTGGTATAGTAGCAGACAGGTTTAAATAACTCACATCAGCTAAAAATTGAATACATGACAGAAAACTGATTGGATCAGTTCCAACCCCAGGATGAGGCTAGGTCAGAAGGTATGAAAACCTTAAAAAGACAGTGATTAATTTCTGACACCAGCTCTCCATTCCCCACAGAAATAATGTGATGTTATTACTCCTTTGACAAATTTTCTACTCTTTGGGTGACATGTATGAAAACTGTTTTGGTCTATGACTGTCTTTGTTACCCATAGCAACCAATCAGAGTGCCCCTTTAATTTTTTCAGAGCACTATAGGAAATGAAAGGGGAACTCTGATTAGTTGCTATGGGCAACAAAGAAAAGTCTTAGACCAAGACAGTTTTTATATATGTGACCCTTTGTGTTTACTGCTCTAAGACAAATTTGCTCCATATCCATGGTTATAGATAGAGATGGGCGAATTTCCTGAAATTCGGTTCGTTCACTTCGCCGGATTTCTCTGCAAAAAATAACTTCGTTCCAAATTACTTCGGGACGAATCACGTTAAAAAACAGCTATTTCCAGGCTGCACAGAGCCTGCACGGTGATGTAGAACGTTGTGCCATGCTTAAATATGCAGAGGGAGCTTGGTTTGGTCTTCATACAATGTTGTGTTTTAGTATGACACGCACATGACTGCCGCCGCTCTTAGACTCGCTTCACTATAAAATTCCCTGGACAATTAAGAGGCAAAACTGCCCAAAAAACTGAAGGGGGAATGTAGCCTGATAAAGTCATGCTAGCGACAGCTGAAAAAAAAACAAGCTGAGGGCTCAGGTGGCAACATCAGTGACAGAGTGTGGAGGTGACGGCGGCAGCCACAGCAGCATGAGGTCAGACAGTGGCACAATGACACAGTGTGTAGGTTACGGCAGCAGCCACAGCAGCATGAGGTCAGACAGTGGCACAATGACAGAGCGTGTAGGTCATGGAATCAGTCACAGCAGCAGCATGAGGTCAGAGATTGGCACAATTACAGTGTGTAGGTCACGGCAGCAGCCACAGCAGCAGCATGAGGTCAGACAGTGGCACAATGACATTCTGGAGGTGGCAAAATTAGGAGTAGGCCACAGAGTGGGAAAATGACACAGTGAGTAGGTCACGGCATCAGCCACAGCAGCAGCATGAGGTCAGACAGTGGCACAATGACAGTGTGTAGGTCATGGCAGCAGCCACAGCAGCAGCATGAGGTCAGAAAATGGCGCAATGACATTCTGGAGGTGGTAAAAACAGGAGTAGGCCAAAGAGTGGCACAATGACACAGTGTGGAGGTCACGGCAGCAGCCACAGCAGCAGCATGAGGTCAGACAGTGGCACAATGACAGAGTGTGTAGGTCACGGCAGCAGCCACAGCAGCAACATGAGGTCAGACAGAGGCACAATGACACAGTGGTGTAGTCATGGCAGCAGCCACAGCAGCAGCATGAGCTCTGACAGTGGCACAATGACACTCTGGAGGTGGCAAAAACAGGAGTAGGCCACAGAGTGGGACAATGACACAGTGTGTAGGTCACGGCAGCAGCCACAGCAGCAGCATGAGGTTAGAGAGTGGCACAATGACATTCTGGAGGTGGCAAAAAGAGGAGTAGGCCAAAGAGTGGCACAATGACACAGTGTGTAGGTCACGGCAGCAGCCACAGCAGCAGCATGAGGTCAGACAGTGGCACAATGACAGAGTGTGTAGATCACGGCAACAGCCACAGCGGCAGCATGAGGTCAGACAGTGGCACAATGACAGTGTGTAGGTCACGCCAGCAGCCACAGCAGCAGCAAGAGGTCAGA
This sequence comes from Phyllomedusa bahiana, assembly GCA_025379985.1. Taxonomy (NCBI): domain Eukaryota; kingdom Metazoa; phylum Chordata; class Amphibia; order Anura; family Hylidae; genus Phyllomedusa; species Phyllomedusa bahiana. The sequence continues at coordinate 9,377 of JAODAL010059335.1, forward strand.
CAGTGCACAATGACAGAGTGTGTAGGTCACGGCATCAGCCACAGCGGCAGCATGAGGTCAGACAGTGGCACAATGACAGTGTGTAGGTCACGGCAGCAGCCACAGCAGCAGCATGAGGTCAGACAGTGGCACAATGACAGTGTGTAGGTCACGGCATCAGCCACAGCAGCAGCATGAGGTCAGACAGTGGCACAATGACATTCTGGAGGTGGCAAAAACTGGAGTAGGCCACAGTGGGACAATGACACAGTGTGGAGGTCACGGCAGCAGCCACAGCAGCAGCATGAGGTCAGACAGTGGCACAATGACATTCTGGAGGTGGCAAAAACAGGAGTAGGCCACAGAGTGTGACAATGACACAGTGTGTAGGTCACGGCAGCAGCCACAGCAGCAGCATGAGGTCAGACAGTGGCACAATGACACAGTGTGAAGGTCACGGCAGCAGCCAACGCAGCAGCAGGGAGGTCGGGAAAAGGGGTTACAATGACATTCTGGAGGGGCAAAAAACCGGGAGTAGGCCACAATGGGGCCCAAGGGAACACAGTGTGTAGGTCACGGCGCAGCCCCCCGCGCATGGGGCAGAAAGTGGCACAATCGATTTTGGGGGGTGGCAAAAACGGGAGAAGGCCACAGAGTGGGCAAAATTTACAGAGGGGGTGGAGGTGATGGCGGCAGGAGAAACAGTTTGGGGTTGTCAGAGATTTGGCCAATGACCAGTTTGGGGTCATGGCACACCACACAGCGCTTGAGGTCGCCCGGGGCAAAAATGACAGAGGGGTTGGGGGTCGGTGGCAATACCAGTCCCGGGGAAAAAAGATGGTTGGGGGCGATGGAGAAACTGGTCAGCGGGATTTTGGGGGCTTCAGGGGGGTTGGCGATCAAAATTTGGGGGCCTGAGGCAGGTAGTTTAAAACCCAGCTCATTTCCCACATTTTTGGGTGAGGCATCGGCTGATGTAGTCTGACCCCTAAGGCATTGGTTTTTGGGGGAAATCCGGGCCCAAAAATCCACGCCTGATTCACTTGAAAAAGGGTTTCGGGCCCCCGTTTCCAAAATTTCCCGGGGGGACAACCCAGGTTCCCCCTTTTGGGGGAAAACAAAGGCCCCCCCGCCGAAACGAACACCCGCTTTTTGATGCCACACTACTGGTCGGGCAGGAAATTTTCTCCATTTGCAAACCGGAATTTTTTGGCCACACCCTCCAGTTTTGGCTGCCCAGTAGTCCAGCGGTTTTTTAATGGGGTGGCAAGTGCTTTCCAAGTAGGGGCCCCCAAACCCGTTGGTTCAGGGGGCTCTCCATTCCTGCTGCTGCTGCTGGCGATGCCCCCCTCACTTGGCGGGGGTGAAGGTTCTGCTCATTAGTTTACTTCCCGACTTAGGTTGCTGCTGATGGACCCGGTTTTCTGGGTCCGGGGCCCCCCCCCCCACCTTCCCCCCGGGAGCCGCGGCAGAAATTCGTGAGCCTGTGGGAAACCCCCCCCGGGCAACCTTCAAGGAGGGTGGCCCCACATAAAGGGAGCCGGGCCCAACTGATTTTTCGGAGGATTTTTTCCCCTTTTAAATATTTGAGTTTGTCCTCCCCTCAATAGCTGGGAAAAAGGCTCCCATTTTGGACCAAATTGCGAGGGTCCCAATAGGGGGTTTAAGGCCAGAAAATCATCCCTCTGCCGGTTTCTGAAATATTCGGGGAGTCACTAGCCAAGGGGAAATCAAACATGCTGCGGGCCATCTGCAACCCAAATGACTCCGAGGGGGTTTCCCCGCCTCCATCCCACTGTATACGCCATAGTGCTTGGGGGTCATCTGCCTCTCTTTTCCCTTTTCCCTCTACCTCCTCCACTGCTCCTGCTTTCCCCCTCTTGTTTACCTGGGTAGAAAATCCAAATCAAATTTTACCAGACAATGCTTCTGCTCCAATTTTCCTCCTCCTCCTCCTCCATTTCAGTCCCACCGACTCAAGTGGCCGCGAGATGTAGTCGCCACGTCTCCAGTCCCCTGCCCAGACAGATTTTTCAGCATCTGTTCCAGGACATGAAGCAGTGGAATGACGTTATTCATCCCGTAGTCCTGGCGACTGACAAATAACGTGGCCTCCTCGATGGCCTCAACAAACGGCAGGTGTCACGCATGAGCTGCCACTGGCTGACATCAAAGTTACACAGGGGAGTACTCCTGTCCGCCTGGATCATTAAAAAATCGTTAATGGCCTTTCTCTGTTCATACAGTCGGTCTAACATGTGCAGGCTGGAATTCCAATGGGTGGAAACATCGCATATCAGAGTGTGTTGGGGAGGCTGTTCTGCCGCTGCAACTCGAGGAGGGTGTTCCTGGCTTTGTAGGAATGGGTGAAGTGCATGCACAGTTTCCTGGCCATTTTCAGAATCTTCTGAAGATCGTGGAAGACTTCAGGAACCTTTTCACAACCAGATTGAACACGTGCGCCATGCAGGGCGAATGGACCATCCCTCCTCGGTGTAGGGCCGACACCATGTTCCCTCCCATTGTCCGTCACCGTGGCTCCGATTTGCAGTTGGCGCGGAGAAAGCCACACATCGATTTCTTGCTGCATGACGCGGAGCAGTTCCTCCCCTGTGTGACTTCGTTCGCCGAGGCAAGCCAGGTGTAGAACTGCGTGACACCGCTGTGCCCTACACATGTGGTATGATGGAGCAGTACTTGTGGAGGCTGAGATGGTGGTGGTGGTGGAGGAGGAGGAGGCGGACATTGGCGCAGGAGCCGCAGTTTGACAACGTGGAGGAGAAAGCGGCGTCTCCTTTCCAAGTTGTTGGTGTGCCTGGGCCGGAAGCACATTCACCCAGTGGGCCGTAAAGGACATGTACTGGCCCTGACCGTAGTTACAGCTCCAGACGTCCGCGCTGCCGTGCACCTTGGAACAAACCGATAAGCTCAAGGACTGGCCCACCTTCTGTTCTACATATTTATGAAGTGCTGGTACTGCCTTTTGGAAAATAAATTACGGCTTGGAACTCTCCATCTCAGCTCGGCACAAGCCATAAGTTCTCTGAAACGGTGCAGAGTCCACCTTTTGGAAAGGGAGGGACTGCAGTACCAACAACTTGGACAGGAGCACGGTCAGCTGCTGCACCTTAGGATGGTTGGACGCATACTGTTGTCTCTTTGCAATCGCCTCGCTGAACGACTGCTGGCGCCATGAGTAGCGAGGAGCAGGAGCATCTGGACCGGGAGATGATGTCAAAGAGAAACAGCTCCCTTCTGCAGAGGTGGTGGAGCCTTGACTGGCTGCAATGGCATGCGTGCCACTGGGCACTGCTGCTGCTGCTGTTGCTGCGGCGGCAGGATGGACCACCACATCTGAGCCACGTTTCTCCCAGGCCACCGGATGGTGACGCTGCATGTGTTAACGCAGGGCCGTGGTGCCAACGTTAGCTCCCTGGCCACGCTTCACTTTCTGCCCACAGATTCTACATATAACCATATTCGGCTCCTCCGGTGTCTTAGCAAAGAACTGCCACACCGCCGAGTATCGGATTTTACCGCCAACGCTCCGCACTGAGTGACTACTGCCGCCGCTGCCTCGCTGAGCCCCTGTGCCGCTACTTTCTTGGACCTGCGAAGCGGGGTTTTTTATCCCGTGGCCGCTTGGCTCCCGACCTCCCACTGCTGCTATCCTGCTGCACTCCGGCCACACGACCACCCCACTTGCTGCTGCGCCACTGCCTGAAGCGCAAAAGTGAGCCCTCTTCTCCTGACGATGATTGAAGCCCTTGCCGCACCCGGCTCCCAAGTAGCGGTCGGCTAATCATCATCTATTTGTGTTTCATCATCAATGCTGTCCCTCATCAACGCTTTGGTATGCAGAGGCTTGACCCCTCACAACATGACCTCCATGCCACTTTTTTCTCAACATTATACTTTGCCGCATACTGCAAGAGCGGGGAGGATATTGGACCCCATTTCTTCTCTGCTGCCAAAGTAGCTGCTGATGCCCTCCTCAAAATTGTTCATCCTCGCTATATAGTCGGCGCTGAGCCCAGACCACTAGTAGATATGCTGGCTGAGGGAAACCGGATGGGGACAGAGGCGGGGGGGTGTGGACAGGTGTGGGACGTTACACGCTCCCCGGGCATGCCAACCTAAGGGTTGTGTCTGACGTTCCCACCGATCTTGGCATGGGGTTGGTCAGGATGTCATCTGGGAGGAAGTGGATAACCTAGTCAACAATCAAGAACCATTGGTTTGATGAACAACACAACGGTCCGACTTGATGGTCAGGCGGCTGTTGAGGCCTCCACCAGTGAACCCCTCTACGACGTTCCCCTTGCTGTGCGGCGTACTGGGCCTGCTCCAGGAATTTTGTGCCTCTGCCACTTGCATTTTGAAGAGCCTTTTGCCACCTCTCTGTATGAATACTGTTTGTCTATAAAATGTACAGACATGTTTGATGAAGATATCTGTATGGCCAAACGTGTGGGACAAAATGACACAATGTGGAGGTACGGCAGGATGCCCACAGCAGCTGCATGAGGTCAGATAGTGGAACAATGACAGTGTTGGTCACGGCAGCAGCCTACGCAGCAGAATAGAGGTCAGGACTGTGGCACAATTGACACAGTGTGTAGGTACGGGACGGCACAGCAGCCACAGCAGCAGCATGAGGTCGACAGTGGCTCCAATGACATTTGGGAGGTGGCTAAAAACAGGGAATAGGCCACAGAGGTGGGACAATATGAACACAGTGTGTTGGTCACCGCTGCACCACAGCAGCAGCATTGAGGTCAGACAGTTGGCACAATGACATTTTGGAAGTGGTTATAAATACAGGAGTAGGCCTCTGTGTGGGACAATGACACAGTGTATAGGTGACGGCAGCAGCCACAGCAGCAGAATGAGGTCAGAGAGTGGCACAATGACATTCTGGAGGTGGCAAAACAGGTGTAAGCCTCTGAGTGGGGACAATGACATTGTGTGGAGGTCACGGCAGCAGCCACGCAGCAGCATGGAGGTCAGTCAGTGGCACAATGACATTTTGGAGCTGGTAAAACAGGAGAGTAGGCCTACAGAGTGGGACATTGACACAGTGTGTTTAGGTCACGGCCGCAGCCACAGCAGCAGCACGCATGATGTCAGGTCAGAGGCACAATGACATTTCTGGAGGTGGGCAAAAAACAGGAGTGTCCACAGAGTGGGTCAATTTGACAGTGTGTAGGTCACGGCAGCAGCCACTGCAGCAGAATGTGGTCAGGAACAGTGCAAATGACACTCGAGTGTGTAGGGTCACGCAGCCAGGGACACTGCGGCAGCATGAGGTTCAGACAGGTGCACAATGACATTCTGGGGTGGCAAAAAACAAGGCAGTAGGCACAGAGTGGACAATGACACAGTGTGTAGGTCACGGCGCAGCCACAGCAGCAGCATGAGGTCAGAAGAGTGGCACACAATGCATTCTGGAGTGGTGGCAAAAAATGGAGTAGGCCACAGAGTGGCACAATGACAGAGAGTGGAGGTGATGGCGGCAAGGAGCAACAGCATGAGGGTGTCAGAGTGTGGCACAATGACACAGTGTGGAGGTCATGGCAGCAGCCAAGCCAGCAGCATGTGGTCAGAACAGGGGCACATTGTCAGAGTTGTGGTGGTCGGTGGCAATAACCGTCCATGGTAAGATGGTTGGTGGCAGATGGAGAAACTGTCAGCAGATGTTTGGCATCGGGTGGGTGGGCGCATCAGGAATAGTGGCGAGGCTGGTAGTTTGAACCCAAGACTCATTTCTCACAGTTTGGGTGAGGGCATCACATGGCTGAATGTGTCTGACGCCTAAGGCTTTAGTGTGTGAAATCCTGGCGATACATCGCCTGATTATCTTGACAAAGGTCAGTCGTTCACATTTCCCGGGGTCAAGCAGGTTTCTCCTTGGGGTAACGATGGCCCCCGTAGCACTGAACACCCGCTCTGATGCCACTCTACTGGTCGGGCACAGGACCAGCTTCTCCAACTGCAAACTCGGAAATTGTGGGCAAACACATCCAGTTTGGTGGCCAGTAGTCCAGCGGATTTCCTAACTGAGGTGGCTGAGTGCTTTTCCAGTAGGCACACACCTGTTGGTTCAGGTGTTGCTCCAGATCCTGCTGCTGCTGGGGACTGCCTCCTCACTAGGCGGGTGAAGGGAAGCTGCTCATTAGTGAATCCAGATCTTAGGTTGCTGCCTGATGGAGCTGGTACTGCTCGACCCCCCCCACCCACCGTCCACGGCATCCGCGGCAGTGAGTACTTGAGCGCTGAGGGAGGAACCACCCCGGTCAGAACTGTCAGAGGAGGGACGATGGCGCACAATATGGCACGGCCAACTGATACGGTGATTTACCTATAGTATTTGAGTTTGTCCTCCCTCTCTATTAGTGGGAAAAAAGGCTCCCATTTTGGACCACAGTAGCGAGGGTCCAATTTGGGTGGGAGAGCTCAGAAGTCATCCTCTGCGGATGCTGGGGGGACTATTCGGCTGTCACTATGACAAGGCAAATTTCGCATGTGGGGCCATATGCACAAGTGACTCCGAGGGGACTCCCTGCCTCAATCTCTCCACTGTATACTGCAATAGGCTTGGGGGTCATCCTGGCCTGTCTTCCTCATCTCCATCTACCTCCCTCCAGCTGCTCCTGCTCCTCCTCTCTTGTCACCTGGGGTAGAAATCCACTCATTTCTCCAGACCAATGCTTCTGTCTATTTCCTCCTCTCCTCCTCCTCCATTGCAGTCCCCTCCAGACTCATGGCCGCGAGATGTAGTCGACTACGTCTCCAGTCCCCTGCCCAGGACAGATTTTTCAGCATCTGCTTCCAGGACATGTAGAGTGGAATGACGTTATTATACGTTAATAGTACGGGCGACTGACAAATAACGGGGCATCCTCGTTATGGCCTCAAACAAACAGGCAGGTGTCATCACGCAAGAGCTGCACTGCTGACATCAAAGTTACAACAGGGGAGTATCCTGTACGACTGGATCATTAAAAAAGTGTTAATGGCCTTTCTTGTTCATCAGCTCGGTGCAACATGTGCAGGGCGGCTGGAATTCCTCGGGTGGAAAATCGATTATCAGAGTGTGTTGGGGGAGGCCGTTCTTGCTGCTGCATCTCGAGGAGGGGTGTTACTGGCTTATTTGGAATGGATGAAGAGCATGCCCTGTTTCCTGGACATTTTCAGAATCTCTTCTGAAGATCGGTGGAAGACTTCATGGAAACTTTTCACAACCAGAATGAAACACGGTGCGCATGCGGGCGCATGGACCATCCCTACTCGGTGCAGCGCAGACACCATGTTCCTCCCATTGTCCGTCACCATGGTTGCCGTTTTGCTGTTGGCGCGGGAGAAAGCCACACATCGATTTCTTGCTGCATGACGCGGAAGCTGTTCCTCCCTGTATAGACTTCGTTTCGTCGAGGCAAGCAGGTGTAGAACTGCGTGACAACCGCTGTGCCTCTACACATTGTGGTATGATGGAGCAGTATTGTGGAGGCTTGAGTTGCTGTGGTGGTGGTGGAGAAGGAGGAGGTTGGACATTGGGCAGGAGTCGCAGTTGACAACGGGAGGAGAAAGCGGCGTCTCCATTTCCAAGTGTTGGTGTGGCCTGGGCCGGAGGAAGCACAATTCACCCCAGTGGGGGTGGGGGGGACAGTAAAGGGACTTGTACTTGGCCCTGGACCGTAGTTACAGCTCCAGGAGTCGCGCTGCGTTGCACTTGGAACAAACCGATTAGCTAAAGGACTGGCCCACCTCTGTTTTACATATTTATTGAAGTTGCTGGTACTTGCCTTTTTGGAAAATAAATTACGGTTGGAACTTCCATCTCGGGCTCGGCACAAGCCATTAGTTCTCTGAATGGTGCAGAGTTCCTCCACCATTTGGAAAGGGAGGGAATGCATTTCCAACAATGGACAGGAGCCCACGGTCAGCTGCTGCAAATTAGGTTGGTTGGACGCATACTGTTGTCTCTTTGCAATCGCCTCGCTGAACGACTAGCTGGCGCCATGAGTAGCGAGGAGCAGGAGCTTCTGGACCGGGAGTTGATGTCAATGAGAAAACGGCTCCCTTCTGCAGAGGTGGTGGAGCCTTGACTGGCCTGCCAAAAGGCATGCGTGCCAATGGGCCATGCTGGGTGCTGGTTGCTGCGGGGGCAGGAATGGACCACCAATTGAGCCCGTTTCTTTCCCCGGCCACCGGATGGTGACGCTGCATGTGTTGAAGCGGGCCGTTGGGGGGCCCAAAGTTAGCTCCCGGGCCGTTCCCCTTTCTGCCCCCAAATTTGTACATATACCCATATTCGGCTCCTCCCTTTGTTTTTAGCAAAAAGCTTTCCACACCCCGGGGCCATTTTTTCCCGGGTGGTTTAAAAGCCAACGCTCCGCCCCTGAGTGGGCTAAATGCCCCCGCTGCCCCCGCTGAGCCCCCGGGGCCGCTACTTTCTTGGACCTCGCGAAGCGGGTTTTTTTCCCCGTGGCCCCCTTGGCTCCCGACCTCACCTGCTGCTTTTCCTGCTGGCCTCACGGCCACACGACCCCCCCCCCCCTTGCTGGCTGGCCACTGCCCGGACGCGCAAAGGTGAAAGCCCCTTCTCCTGACGATGATGAACCCCTTTCCTCACCGGCCCCAAGTTTCGGTGGCTACCTCATCCAAAATTTTTGTGTTTTCATTTAAACACTGCGTTTCCCCATCAACCCCTCTTGGTATTGGGAGAGGCGACCCCCACAACATGCCTCCCTTTCCCCCTCTCAAAATCTATTTTCCCTTTTCCGCTTTTTGCAAAAAGCCCGGGGATATTGGCCCCCCTTTCTTCGTGCCCAAATACTGCTGACTGGGCCCCCTCAAATTGTTCAAAACCCCGCTTTTTAGTGGCGGGTGAGCCCAGACCCAAAATAGTAGATCTCTGGCTTTTGGGAAAACCGGGAATGGGCAGAGGCGGGGTTGGGGGCAGGTTTGGGGGGGCTGACCCCGCCCCCCGGGCCCCCCCAAAAAGGGTTGTGTCTGAGTTTTCCAACCCCACTTGGCTGGGGTTGTCAGATGTCATCTGGGAGGAAGGGAAAACCTAGTCAACCCCAATAAAGAACCCAAAGGGTTTTGCTGAAAAACACAGGGCCCCCTAGATGACAGCGGCAGTTTTTGGCCTCCCCGAGGGGCCCCCCTTTGCTGCGCGCCCCCTTGCTTTTTGGGCAAAACCGGGGCCCTGTCCGGAAATTTTTTGTCCCCTTGCCATTTGGCATTTGAAAGACCCTGCCCCCTCTCTTTTGGGACATACTTTTGTTCTAAAATGTCAGACACTGTTTGATAAAGATATCTTTTAAGGATAAATACACACCCCCTGTATTTGACCCCAAAATTGAACCCACAAAGAAGGCGGGGAAAATTTTTGGGATATAAATTGCGCCCCCCCACAAAGGGGCGGGAAAAAATTTTTTTGTATGTGCCGTTTAAAAACTTTTGTGTATTTTACTGTTTAATAAAAGCACAAACGGGCCCTTTAATTAAACCTTCAGATTTTTAAATTTTTTGCTCCCAGAATTTCTTCTGTGGGGGTGAAAAAAAGGTTTTTTTTGGTTTAACGCAGGAAAAAAACGTTTAAATTTAAACCCCCGGATTTTAAATTTTCCCAAAACAATTTAGCAGCCAAAAAACTACTAGCTTTTTGTAGCGTTTTTTACAAATTGGGGGGTTTTTTACGTACCAAAAAAGGGGAAAAAATTGTAATTTTTCCTTCGCTTGTGAAATTTGGTACAGGGGAAAAATTTTTTTTTTTGGCGGTGGAAAAAGGGCCCGGTTTTGGAGTCACCAAGAAGAAAAACAACGGTTAATTTCCCCCCTGGATTGGTAAAAGCGCAAAAGAATTGAAACAGCCAAAAATGAAGTGTTAAATTTCCAAATTTTAAACGCTGTTTCTTTAAATGAATAAAAAACAGGAAGGGGTTAGATCCCCCTTGGATATTCAATGTTGCTGTGAGCGATTGCCCTTAAAAAAGTATATGGGAGCAGTGGACGCCAAAACTGGCTTTTAAATCCAAATACCAAAAAAACAGAAATAGACCCTTAAAGAAGCAGTCTTTGAAACAAGTGAGCCCCCACAAATTATCGCTGTTTTTTAAAAAAACAGTTCTTCTGCAAAAAAATTTGCCGCGGGGTGGGAACCTTCCCTGATTTTGTTTAGTGAGGGGTATGAGCTTCCCCGCGTCGCGCCCCGGGCTTATATTGTGCGGGGGGAAGTAAAAGAAAACCCCCCGGTCTTTTGATTGGCTTCTTTTCTGCCAAAATGTCATGCCCGGCCTTTTCCCTTCCTTTCCCCCAAGTGCTTTGCCCATGTTAAGAAAAGTGCCGCGCCATTTTACATTCAAAAGCCCCAAATTTGGGTTTTCCCGAAATTTTCCCCAAAAATTCGGGCTTGTTCGAAGGGAACCCAAGTTTTTCCCGGGAAAATTTTAAATTTCGAATTCCCACTTTCGTTAGAATCAATTTGCCCAAACTCTAATTTTAGCTATGATAAACATATTCACTTTTAATTTTTTGCAAAATCATACTCCTTTCCTCTTCTTTTTGCTGATGTTCAGGAGGTATGGGGTAGAAAAGTTCTGTAACCATAGATCCTTAAATCTGAATTAAATCTATAGTTTACTTTTAATTCCCTTAGAAATTTTTTGGGGTTTTTTTTTTTTTTTGTAGTGTAGTGAATTTTTATAAAAAAAAAAAAAAATATGGGTTTAAAAAGGGGTTTATTTTTAAGTTTTTTGGGGAACCCTTTTTTTTTCATTTAAAATTGAAAAACCCAAAAATTTTACAAGGGGAAAATTTAAAGGGCAAATTAAAATTTTTTAATACCAGGGTGGTGTTTACCACCAAATAGAGCCCAAAAGTATTCAAATTATTTTTTTTTCTATACAGTTGCATTAAAAAGTGCCTTCAATCATAATTATCAATATCACTGTGGCTGTGGGATCCAGTTACACCCAGACAAATGACTATTGGAAAGTCATATGTTTAGCAAATGTTTGTAAACAGCAATTTTCAAGTCATGTCACAGATTCTTAATAAGATTTAGATCTGGACAGTGACTGGGCCATTTTAACACATGAATATGTTTTGATTTAAACCATTACTTTGTAGCATTGGCTGGTTGTGTAAGGTCGTTGTCCTACTGGAAGGTGAACTTACGCCGAAGTCTCAAGTCTTTTGCAGTCTCTAACAGGTTTTCCATCTTCCCATCAACTCTGACCAGCTTCCCAGTCCATCCTACTGAAGCAAAGATTCCCTACAGCATGCTGCTGCACCACCATGTTACGAGGTAGAGATATTAAGGGGGATGTCCAGTGTTGACTTTCTTCAATACATAGCGTTTGGCATTTATGCCAAAAACTTAAATTTAGTTTTCATCTAACAAGGGCATCTTCTTCAACATGCTTGCTATGTTCCTTACATAGCTTTTTTTAAACTGCATTCAGAAATTTTTATGGATTTCTTTCAAAAATATCTTTCTTCTTTCCTTTCATTCATAAAGACCAGATTTGTGGAATGCATGAAACACAGTTGTCCTCTGGACTGATTCTCCAATCTGAGCTGCGGATCTCTGTAGCAACTCCAAACTGACCCTGGGCCTCTTAGCTGCTTCTCTAATTTTTGCTTTCCATGTTTTAACTGTCATTTTAGTTAGACGGCAACGTCTTGGTAGGTTACCAGTTGCTCCACACTCTTTCCATTTATGGGTGATAGATTGAACAGTGCTCCGTAAGATGTTCAGAGCTTGGACTATTTTTTATGCTCTCTAACAAACCTCTGATTACTTCACAAAACAGCTGTAGTTATACTGAGAATAAATTACATACAGATGTACTTCACTTACTAATTAGGTGACTTCTAAAGGCAATTGGTTACACTGGATTTTATTTAGGGTATCGGAGTACAGGGTGCTAAATAAATTTGCAGATTTTTGGAAAAGTACGTATCATTTGCTTTCCACTTCACAAATACTCATTACTTTGTGTTGCTCTAGCACATAAAATATAAATAAAATACATTTAAGTTTGTAGCTGTAAAATTTAAAAAGAGGAACAGTTTGTACTTTAACAAGAATTCACAAATTAAGGAGTATGTTCAAAGTCTGTAAGGTAAGGGTAAAGGTGTGAAAAGGTATTAGCATAGCTGAACCTCATCACAAATG
>JAODAL010059336.1:0-21544 GCA_025379985.1 Phyllomedusa bahiana
AACAAAGGAGGTCTTTTAGTCCCCTGAATGTTATATAGCAAATCTTCATCAACCGCAACACTTAATGCAAAAAGGTATTTTCCCAATTTTGTCCAATGAAAAAATATCCCAAAGTGAATTTTTTTCTTCAGTCAAAAGTTTGGGGGGGGCGTACAACCAAAAGGTCCCAATTGTACCCCCTTTGTATATGGCTCCTGTGAAAATATTTTTGTGGGGGTGCAAAATCAAGAATGGAGCACTTTAAGGGAAATTCTTAATCCACACAACTACCCCATACCCACTGTAAAAATGACAACGTTGTGGTATTCTGAGAAGAACCTGATCAGTTTTAAGGAACCACAAAACCCTGGTTGGAAGCAACTTGCTTGTCATAGATTGAAGAAAGGCTTCTGATGACATCTCCTGCTGCTTTCTTCATAGATCATTGCAATAGGAGGCCTACGGAGAGAGTTTTCAAACATGTACATTACAACTCCCAACATACTGTTTTCTGGAGAGGCTGAGAGTTGTTCTACTAGATCCTTTTCTTTTTAAAAAAAGCAAAACTATAAAAGACACGTGGTCCAAATAATCCCCCTTTCCCTTCCCTTTCCTCAGTGGTGAAGTGGTTAAGTGTCTTTAGCCAGCGACACTGCTCACCTTATATAATATACGTAAAACGTGTTTATAATAGTGATGAAAGCTGTGCAGTGTCTGGCATTGTCACGCCATTCATATTATAGAAGCAAGAGCCTCATGACCGAACCGACAATTGATAGCAGTAGTGCTTTGGTGGCGCTGAGCCAAATAAATTCAACTTTTACTCTATCCAAGTGAGGCGTGTGCCAAACGGACTTGAATGCTGTTACGCTGCGTGTTCCTGAATATCTAAAGAGATGCAGCTTTTTCCCGTGGCTTTCAGAGGTTTTCCCAAAATTTAGTGTGCCTGGGGGGATTGTGGGGTACTGAAACTTACATGGGGCATTTAAAAATCCCACCCATAACACTATTGAACCTATTATTGGAAAGTAAGTATTTAGCAAAAGTACATTGATGTGAAGTTCTTGTGCAGTTAAAACCACATTGCCCTGTATTTCATAAGAGCCCCATTATATATTGCTACCACTTAGATCTCGAGTCAGACTCACTTGAATTCCACCCACCAAAATTTTAAAGGGCCCCCGTGGGGTTTTTGAAAAACGGCAGGAGGGCAGGTCTGGATGCAGAAGCACTGGCTCTACACTTTCCCTGGAGGATTCAGGCAGTGCTTGACAGAGGCGGAGGTGTCTGCACAGGAAGTGGGCACCATCTTGAATTCAGAGCTTTAGCGCACATCTTGCACCACTCTGTTAAGCAAATCACAGGTGGTGGCACAGCTCTGACATCCTTACCCAGGCACCCTAGCCACCCTCTAATCACGGGGTTTTTGGGACCCTGTTTTTGGCTTCAATACCCTTAAAAAACCTCATTTGAAAGGGCCACTTTTCCTTGGGGGCATACCCTTTTGGGGGCCCCCAAGATAGGGGAAATTTTTTTATTATTCCCCAAAAAAAAAAATTATCCCCCCTTTTTTTTTCCTTTTTTAATTTTTTTGTTTTAAAATTAAAAATTTTTAAATTTAAAACCAAAGGGCCCCCCCCCTAGTCTTTAGGTTTGGACCCAAAAAAAAGGTTATAACAAGGTTGCTTGGGAGGGGGCCCCGCCAAAAAATGGATGTTTTATTTTTTCAGACCCAAATAAAACCCCCCGGGGCCCTTTTGAAGTGCCTTGTGCAGAGTTTTAAAAATTTAAAGGTTTTTTTCCTGGATTTTTCACTTTTTTTTTGGTGACTTTTTAAAACCCCCCCCAAAACCCTAAAATAAATTTTTAAAAATTTCCAAACCCAAAAAAAACTTTTTCCCCCCCCCTTGGGGGGGTTTTTGGGGGATGAGGCTTTGGTCGAAGTTTTGAAACTTTCCATTGATTCCTATGGGCATTTTACACGTGTAAAACGTGTCAAGAATTGACATGTGACTTCTTTCTCTGCTCTGTAAAACGTGCGTAAAAACCTCGTTATGAGTGAATTACAATTCGGTTTTCCATAGGAAACAATGAAAATGAACTGGGGGTGTTTTGGAGGCTTTTTGGGTGTGGAAACGGTTCGAAAACAGCGTCAAAATCAGCCGTGTGAACATGCCCTAAGATAGGAATCGGAGTGCTAAAGAGGTGGAAGGGACTGGCGATTATACAGCCTTGGATAGCCTGGCCTTTTACTGACCATGTGGTGCACCATGGCCATTATGAGAGCAACCATAATACTGATGGGGCTCTCAGTAAAAATCTGCTTGACACCGCTAAGCTACATAATAGTTGGCCTGCACCCTTAATATTACGATGTAGGAACTCGCAGCATTGTCCCTTCCCAATCTTCACTCCTGGTTATTAGCTATGAATCCTACTGTGATCGCTGGAGCATGTTCTCTTATAAATCAGTGTTCTACTATTACACTGTTATTACTTTTGGAAATCTATTGCTGAATCTGTCAGATGGGAGTAACTGGTTGGGGGAGTGTCCAAGCACAATGTGACATTGTCCTATCAGTGCTGATAGAGTCAGTGTAAACTGGGACACACCCATTTGAAAACAGGAATGGTTACACCCAGCTGACTGATTCAGTTATAGATTTCCAGAAGAAATAACATAGAAACCGCACAACAGAGAGTTATAATAGAAGATGCTCCAGAATTGTTATTATACAAGGAACACAAGGATTTACTAAAACAGTCGTGTCAGTAATGATTACAGGCCCTCAAGGGGTTCAAACATTTATTGATGAGTTCCCATGGAGAATGCAGCTACACCCTGTGTTCAGCTTATATGCAGGGGACCCTTCCCACAAGAGCCGTCTTCTTATTATCCATCGCCAATTTTTATAGAAACATGGCATTTTTGTATAAAGAGGATACAAGTAAATGCAGGGAAATAAACAAGATGAGTGACAGATTATGCCAATCTTGACGATTGATCAGGGCTGCAGGCTTCAATATTAAATTAGTTAGTGAGTGTGTGTTCTGTACCTGACCTAGTAATAATAATAATAATCTTTATTTATATAGCACCAAACTATTCCGCAGCACTTTACAAAGTATAAGTACAGACAAGGAAATCAAACGTTACACAGTAAAAAGCAACTTACAGATCAGACACAAGGTGAGAGGACCCTGATCCCAAGAGCTTACAATCTATTAGGGTGTGTGAGTGAGACAAAGGGTAAAACTATATACATATAAGTGCCTGTGAATGCCCAAAGGTAGGGAAGTGATGAATGAGTATGAGTGTTTGACAGAAATTAGGGGGAGTTAACGATTAGGGATCTTGGTAGTAAACCAAAGCATTCTGCCATTCTATGTGATAAAAGAGCCTTTGGGTCCCCTCAGGGACCAAGATGCGGGTGCAACTGCACCCTACATCAGTTCTATAGTCCTTCTTGTATAGGTATAGAAAATTAGGGCTGGATTTAAGTGGCAGTGGCCTAGTTCCCGGAAAGAGAACCTAGAGCCACTCCGTATTATTCACCAGTACATGGCAGTATTATTTCACCTGCAGTGGGAACATTGGGCGACATGTATGATTTGTGGCACCCAGACGCCAATTTTATTTGCATAATAGTAGTTTAGAATGCATCTGGATCTACGAACCCGTTTAACTGCGGGTCATAAATCAGGCGCATTCTAGAGCAGAAACAACAATTCAGGCTCAGGTAAACCACTTTCAAAGTGGTTTACTTGTTCCAGCAGTAGTGGATTTGTCGTACTGAAGCTGTAAATGTGTAGCTTTGTACGGGTTTTTGCAATTGCCTCCCGCTGCCCCCCCCCCCGACCTCAGGGCTTACAAAGTGCCTCCTGTCTGTAATGAGCTATATTGGAGTGCATGGTTAAAAATATGAGCTTGCGCTGATCACTGCCCGAATGCCCCCCATCCAGGACTTACTGGTGGGGACTCGTACATACATGTTACCATTATCTGTAATAAAGGTATTATTATTTGGATAATATACAGTGTACATGGCATTATGTGGACTATATTTGACCATTTGAATCTTGCACTATATGGTGCTCTAATGTGGGCTGTATATCTCAGCACAATATGTTAGTATTCTGTGGGCTGAAATGGAGATACTTAGCTCCATTCATTTCAAAACCAGTTCTGTATATAACATCAATATATATATGTTAACCCAAAGCTCTTCGCTGGCCACATCAGCCCAGACCTTCGGCACAAGGAACACAATTACCACTCAAACAGATAATGTTGTTAAGCTTTTGGAAGCCATAAGCAAGTCTTGATAAACAGCTTAATTCAACCGTGCAAAACAACATTTCAGATTTTGGGTTCATGTCTAGACGATCCATACTGTAAAACAAAGCTGATAGTGCATTAATCACCCCCTTAACAACAGGTAATATGCATAATTTATGGTGGTATAATGCTATCTTTCTGATATTTATGATGGATAATGCTCAGTTTTCCCGTTGTGCTGCTGCTTTAAATTATACCAAAAGGAAAATTAATGAGAAAGTAGATTTATGACTTTCATTTGTTTGTCAATTCAGAAATTAATTGGGTGTTAATTTTAGTAGTCCCTCATCAGGCCAGGTCTGTAGGATGAAGGCAGCCCTCCGCATTCATTGAATCCTACCTCTCATTTTCTGCGGGTCACCAGCTTTGCATACATTAAAACAGCCCCGAGGCTTACTCTCTTGATTACTTCTTGAACTGCCTTGTACGCCTTCCTGTAATGATTATGAAAATTCACTATAGGGTAATAGTAGCTAAACAAATCCCATAGTACATTTCATTTCACATGTACAGCTGTGTGCCTGGATTTTTTTTCCTTTGTGTTTTCCATGGAAGTTGGTTATTTTCACACTTCATGGGAATTGGTGCATCATTCTGGAGCTGTCAGAATATTTTTATCTGCTGATCAACCCTTTTTCCTTCTGTTCTCATTATTTTACATTTGGGATTAAGTATAAGGTTGGTTAAAAATAATATTGTAAGAAAAAAGGGTAAGGTCTTCGCTAAACCTAGTTCATTTCTATAAAGAGTACCATTGTTGTCCAATAGACTGTTTCTTGTTTTGCAGCTCATTTATAGTCGCATAAATGGGACTGGACTGTACTACTATATGCCACCAGTGGACACGAGTGGCGCGGTTTCTGGGAAAAGCAGACACTTTTTGACTGATTAAGAACAAACCCTTTAGGGTGCGTTCTCACGGCACAGGACAAATACCGGTCGGTTTGCCGACCGGTATTTGTCCTGTTTTGCGGCCGTCCCCACGGCCGTGAAGGGGGAGGGGGGGCTTTTCTCCGTGATGAGCACAGTAAACCCCTCCCCCTTCACATTGAGAAGCACGGATTCTGTCCAGAAACCGGATGGAAGATTGTGCTTCCACAATGCTTTGCGGCCGGACCGCGGGCGGCAAAACCGCCGGATGTAAAACCCGTGCAGTGGGGACTGCTGCACGGGTTTCCATAGAGCACCATTGTGCTCATTTTCGGACGGTTTTTCAGGTAGTCTGAAAAACCGCAAACCGGCTGAAAAACCGGCCGAAAACCCGTGCCTTGGGGACATGCCCTGAGTATATGACATCTCACAGAGTTCAGCTTCTCAATTCCAGAATCAGAAGGGCTGTAACTTGCTTAGAGTTTTCATCTGTTAAAGGCATTGTACTATCTCAGATATTATGGGGTATTGATAGGATATGCCTTAAGTGTCTGATAAAGGAGGGTCTCGTTCGGCTTTACTTAAAAATTCCTATTAAAATGAAGGGAGATTAACCACACAAGTGCGGTCACTTCTCCATTCTGAACGGGGAGTTTTGGGAATGGTTTTCAAAATAGGTTGGACCCGCCCTTATTAGACACTTATGGCATACCCTCTTAATATGCCATAAGTGTGTGAGATTGAACAACCCTTGAAAAATAAAAAATCTCCATTGGACCATTGAGGTCAAGGCCTGTAGGTCGAGCACATTGCCCTTCTCCATGTGTCTGTATACCATGTTATATCAGGTGCCATATATATTAAGCTATTCTAGCATTTCCTCTAGGGCAGGATAAGTCTGTGTGCGCAGTAACTAATGGGAGCCCAATTACACCCTTTTACATATGGCAGTAGACGTGTAAGCTTATATTTACACACAACAGATATGTTACAGCTATTTCTGGGGCTATTCCATTCATCGGAATGGCATAGTTGCAACAATTTAGATATTTGCCAACACAATGTTATTTTTCTGCTCTGCAAAAAGTACATAGTTTATGCAAATCCTGCCTAAAAGTGTTTGTAGGCGGTGGTCTCAGGTGTTCCTGGGCTCAAGCATTCTAGAATGTTAGTAACTATGGAATGGGGCATAAAGGAAAGTCATGTATTGGATGAATCTTTATACATACACTAATGTAGCCATGTGCATGAGACCCTACTTTAAGGGTATGTTCACATTGCGTTTTTTGAATACGACTTTGGGTACATTTTACATACCAAAAAACGTACCCAAAGACATATTTAACAATGTTCCAGGCAAATCTCATTGATTTCAATGTAAAAAAAAGTATCGTCGTTCACACAAAACGTTTTTACATGCGTTTTTGTACTGCGTAAAACGGATGCCTTCAAAGAAGTGACATTTCAATCCTTGATCCATTATTCGCATGTCAGATGGAGTATATTTTCTGAGGCTCAGAAACGTACCCAAAACTTACCACACTTTCTGGTACATTTTTCAATGCGTTTTATGCATCCGAAAAACGTATTGGTTCTAAATTTGAACGTCTATTATAGTAGGGTTTTATTGGTTGATTGGAAAGAAAACATTGAAAAAAGCATTGGAAAAATATATCCAAAAACGCATTAAATACGTATCCAGAAACTTATTGCAGATGCATTTTTGGATATGTTTTTTGGATGCAGTTTTCAATACGTTAGTTATCGTATTGAAAAAACATATCGGACACGTATCTAACATGTCGTGTGAGTATGCCCTAATACAAAAATAGGTTACATAAACCTGAATACCTTGATCATGAGCCAAGGAAATCTGGTTGGCAGACCTGCCATGTTAGTTATCACCCAGTTTTGCCAAAGCAGATGAAAGAAAACAACACAATGACTAACATCGAAAAGGTTTGTCCACTGTACAGGTTGGCTGTCAGCGAACTGCGAGCTGACCATGCATGAGGAGGGTGCCGCTTGCAGCCATCCTCCTCATTCATTTCTATGAGAGCTCCCAAATATAGCCGAGTACACACAATCAGCTGTATTCCCATAGAACTTCCATGGAAATGAATAAGGAGGACAGACGCAGGCGTCGTCCTCCTTATTCTCGTGCATGGTCGGCTCGCAGCTATCTGAGAGCCGACCTGTGTTGTGGACTTTACGTCGAGGGATCACCCCTTTAAACATAAACTATCTGAAAGCTAGGTATAATAGAGGGATAGAAACTGAGTTATGTGATTTATGTGACCCTGCCCACATTTAGTAATTGACAGTTTGTAATGTGCAGACGCTGATGCAGTGAAAGCTGTCACAGTATATATGTGGGATAAGCAGGACTTTCACTGTCTCTTAAAGGGGTTTTGCCACGATCTCATTTCATACTTCCTGCTTCCAGCTCTTCAGCTCTGTGTGCTCAGAAGGGGGCGTGTGTGATTTGTTTGAATTGCAGATCATGTGACTCTGCAGGATGACATCACCAGGACCTTCCTCTCTATAGTCAAAGAAAGGATTGTTTATGTATAGAGCTGTAAGTAGCTACATTGTAGCTCAGAGGTAAAACTTTTGCCTCCAGGCTCAAGGGTCCTCGGTTCAAATCCCGGCAGGAACCAAACCTGTGGATTTTATTTCCCTTTATCAATGCACAGACCTGACTGAAGTTTCTTTTTTATTTATTTGCACTGTTTGACTAATTACTAAGGAGCACAGAGGACGGGAGTAGAATGACAGCACCTGGGGTTTGAACACTCAGTAGCTGCCTGAGAGGAGAGGTGATGTCTGAGCATGTGCAACCAGTATTGAGGAGCTCTCAGCCCTGGTCGTATCCCCTGGAGACGAGCTGTAAACAATGGATCACTAAAGGAGCAGCTAAAACAAAAACGGTGCAGAATTTTTAATAATGATGAATGGTGAAAATGTTTATTTCATTTAAAAACTAATTTTACTTCGTCGCAAAACCCCTTTAAGGAGTTCTAACAGGATTTGCGCAGCTCTTTACTCATAGATCCTGCTCCAAATCATACAACATTGAAACCTCTTTCTCTATCATATCCTCCTCTTAGGTAGGATAGCATACATCACCTGGTAGGTTTACTTTAATTTCAGAAAGGTGTTGCCTTTGTGAGACAATCCCATGATTGCAAAGGGGAGGTGTGCCATAAATGATATATCCAGCTCTGCTACATCTGAATCTGATAATGCAGAATTACCATGGCTCTCCTAGACTGAACATGTATGATCATTCATGATTCCCCTCATAAAAGGAACAAGTCCTGCATGAACGCCTCTGTCCCCGTGCAGCGCACACTGTATGCACTGAGAATTCCAGTAGAAAGCGGTTTTGCGAATTCTTTGCTCGTAGGCATATCTTCGGATGTTTTCTTGTCTGCGATTATATTCCTTGCCTTCTGTTGACATGGCTTCTCTGAAAAGCAAAGATTTGATCCACTGTGTAGCTTCCTTGTATGCTTTGATACAGCTTAGTCTTGTGTTAAATTATTCAGAAATAATTATGGAACATGGTGTAGGTTATATGTTTTGATACAGCTCTGGGTATGGAATATAATTTCCAGTTATCAGACTAACAGTGTGACAT
The DNA here is from genome assembly GCA_025379985.1 of Phyllomedusa bahiana. NCBI lineage: Eukaryota > Metazoa > Chordata > Amphibia > Anura > Hylidae > Phyllomedusa > Phyllomedusa bahiana. Next base: position 8,832 of record JAODAL010059336.1, read on the forward strand.
TAGTACAGATTCCTGTGTGTGAAATTGATTTGCCACTGAAAAATAGTGTGGTCAAATACCTAGTGTTGTTCTGAGTTAATAAGGTTTTTCATTAGTTTTGGTTGATGGGACCATATTTAAAGGGACAGGCCAAATAAAAACAATGAACTGCATACACTTACAATACATCTAACATGCTGTATGGGGTTGAATTGATATATACATCTGCAAAATTTAGATTGGGCAGATCAAGACTTTCAATTCTGATTGAATAAATTTAGAGAAGATTTGCACCCAAATTACGGATATACCAAATCAAATATGATGCATATTACTTTGCATGCTGGATACATCTCATGTTGTTATGCCATCTCTTGTCAGCATGTTTGCACTTTAATAAACAGTTAATATAGGGGTCCTAATTTAAACCCCTCATGTATTACTTTGGAGAGTCGCTACAAACAGTGTCTTGATGACCCAGCACATCCATTGTAACATCTAGGTAACTGTGTAATATTTAATTTCCCCTGCGGAGGCGCTGCAGGAAAACTAAGCACTGGTTGCTGGGTTTACCTGAAAATGTGAGTTGATTATTAGAGGTCCCTGAAGTGTGGCATAATATCAGATTTATCTGAGAAATTGCTATGTCCTAAATCAGGCCTGCACAACATACGGCCTGCAAAGGGGCAGGGTTTTGTCTAACTCTGCTCCAACATGGGCGGTACCACCTAGTTTCAGAGCATTCCCTGGTGCCCCAGGGGCAATTCTGTAGGGTATGTCAATGGTCCCAGGTAGTTTTATTCCCCATATCCTGTGAAATGGATCAGGCCTGATGGATCCCCCAAGATCCCCTTGAAAGGGTTCTCTGCTTTGGATAGTGTTCCCCCACTGGGACCCCCCAGTAATACGCTGTAATTTGTGGGGAAATCTGGCAGTATAGTGTACAATTTTCCCTTTGCAGGGCCTTTCGCGGGGGGAAAACGGGGGAAATTTCCAAAATTTTAAAGGGGCCCGGGTTGTTCTGAAATTTGGGGGCCGGACAGGTTTTTTTGAAATTTCATCTCCCACTTCCCCGGGTATGGTGGGGCCCCGCTCTATAAACCCTTAAATTATTTTAAATGGGGAAAATTTTAAAATAAGATTTTTAAATAGGAGGGGGCCCCTTTTAAATCTCCAGCAAAAAAAAATTTTAAAAGAAAAAACCCTTTACTTTTCTTACCATACTAAATTTTCCCCCTTTTTGGGGTTTTTGGGATTGCAGCTTTTTTAGGCTAATTTTAGTTCTCTAATAAAAATTTTCCCCTCAAATTCCACACCTCTATTTTTTTTTCAATTTTTTCAAGTGAGCTCTAAAAAAAAAAAGTTTTTAATAAAAAATCCATTCCCAAATTTTTTATTTTTGAGATTTTTTTTTCACAAAACCCCAAGGTCGGGAACAGGTTAATTGCATTTGGGCCCCCGGGAAAGGGAGGGGCTGCTTCCGGGCACCCCCTTATTTCCTAGGAAAATCAAAGTGATTAAATCCAACAAGCTCAATCTTTGCCCCTATTCCCAGTGAAAGGAGCCCGGGGGAGGGGAAGGTTACACTGCCCCAATATACTTTAGTCACTTGTATATCCCATTGCAATAGCCCAAGATTTTGCTATTTAAGGGGTTCTCTGGCTTAGAAAAATTCCAAGGGGGGAAAAATTAAAGAGTTAAATAAAGGGGAATCCCGTGTCCAGAAACGTCATCACTTTGCCAGAGAGCAGAGAAGTTACAAAAATTTCACTCACTCTGAAGGACTTGTCCAGTCCTGCATTAACTGGATTGATTAACTAGACCCATTGATTTTGAATTTGGGCACTGTGTTTAAAGGGTTTTTTCCGCCTTATTGTGGGACTTTTCGTGGCGCGCCCCGCAATACGCCCTGTGTTTTGGAACGCCCCACTGTCACGCATAATTCCAAAGCACGGGGGAGGGGGGCCGTCTGGCCCCATTCCCCATGCTTGTCACAAAAGTTTTAATCGCCACTAAAATTGAAATGTCAATTTCCCCCTGGGGTTTCAATTAAATATTGTACACGGGGGTGGGCGAGCCTTTAAACCATAGCTCTTCCCCTGAGAGCAATGAATTACCGTAATTGGGGGGTGCGCATTTCGCTGGGTATAAAGCGAAAAAAGCTTTTTCAATTACGAAGAAAAATAAGACCTGTGAAAATACTTTTAAAACTTAAATTTAACTGTAAATGGCATTGCAGGGAAATTGGGAAAATAAAGGGCCCTGTTCACACGGGTTAAAAAATGGGGCCCAATTTTTGGTTCCTTTAAATTAAAACCCCCGAAGTGCGCCAAATTACGGGCCGGAAAAAGGCCCCCTTCAAATTACGGTAATTCACAGTTCTTTATAGGAACAAAAAATTTTCTTTTTCCTCCCCCCCGCCCGGGGAACCCCTGGGGGGGGGAGAAAATTTTACATGTCACTTTCTTTGCGGGGTATTCGGCCCCCTAAACATAAGGTTCCTATGGGGCCCGGGGAAGTGCCGGGGCCCCCGGGTTAAATCCCCCGCTCCCGCCCCGGCCCCCGTCCCCCCGGCCCTTTAAATTTGGGGGGGTAATTACGGGCCCCCAATTAAACCATGTTTTTTTTTTCATAAACCTTACAGTGTTTTCACCAGTGCTTTTTGGTGTGGGATTTAAAAGGGAAAAAAAAAAAAAACGCGCCAAAAAAACCCCCTTTTTTGGACTTGGGCTGTTTTTTGGGGTTTCTGCAAAGGGGGGGAAAAAAAGTATAGCCTATTGTCAAGGGACTCTTCTAACATGTAGGGGAATTTTTCCAAAGCAAAATTGGGCCAAATTGTCCAATTTGAATAATCCCTGCCTGGCAATAAGCTGATCAAAAGGCCCCCCCTACTAAAAAGCCCCCAGCAAATAGGTGTAATATGTGGGGACACCAGGCATTAAAAATATTTTCCAATTCTTTTCCTTTTCCTCAATTCCACTCTCCCCCCCCCACCCCCCCCCCCCCCCCCCCCCCCCAAAAATTTTTAAAAGGTTTTTTAAACCCCCCCCCTTTCCGGGCCAAAAACCTTAATTTCCAATTTTTTTTCTTAATCCATTTTTATATTAATTTTTAAACCCCCAAAAGGGCCCCCACCCCCCACATAAACTTTTTTTTTTCCCCCGCCAAACCTCTTTTTCTGGGGTGGTTTAAAATTTTTATTGGAAACATTTTGGATACATGCAACTTTTTATTCCAGTTTTTTGGGTTCAACCTACAGGGTGCAGGGTAACTGGTGTTATATTTACCCATTACCAATTCTGTGTGATTTTTTTTTTTATTTTTAAAATGGGAAAAGGGGGGGGGGTTTTTTAACTTTTTTTTTACAGTTGTACTTGTAGTCCTCCTAGGGTACTGCACCTCTACGGTACGGTACCCTAAATCACTTGTACACCCTTCTGCATTATTTAAATAATGCGGAAGGTTTTACCAAGATTGTGCTTTTATTACTTTCTGCCCATTTAGGGAATAATAAGGTTAACATGGCACCAGGGGAAAATCATTAGGCATTACGCCAACAAGCACTTGGCCCCCACAATCTTTTCGGACGGGGTGATTGGGGGGGGGGGAAAAAATGCACACACTGTTCCGATTTATTTAATGGCGGGGTGGGATCAAAAGGGATTGGAGCCTGCTGCAAGCAGTGGGTCTCATCTGTGATTCACAGCTGGCACCAGCCACCTATGGAGTGGACTCAGAGGGCGAGCCCGCTCCGCAACTCTTTCCGCACTAAAATACTGTATAAAGTGATAAAAGGGGGAAAATTTAAAAAAGCTTGTACTATCTCTCCTACTGCTGCTGTTCCACGGTGCCCAAACGGTCGTTCAGATTGAGGGCCCCTTTCTTCCCTTATGTGACAATAGCCAATCCTGGCCCCACTGCGCATTTGTAATTAGGTTTTTACCAGGGGCGTAACTAGAGAAGCCTGGGCCCAAAAAAAACCTTTTGGATGGGGCCCCCTCCACCCCCCCCTTCGCCCACCTCCCTGACCAGAACATTTACCAGGACATGCATTTAAAAAAATGTAATAATAAAAGGGGGGCAAAATACCTCACCCAACATTCACCATCATACGGCCCCAAAAACAAACCCCACTTACAAGCCCACTTACCAAAAACACTACTACTATGACCCAATTACACCCGCCAGAACTGACCACAAAAACCCCCCAATATGACTGAAAAATACCCCTCACTATTACATCAGTACACAAAGACCAAATAGTCCCCTATACGTGACCTATAGTGGTATTATTTGTGACACGGGCCTGCGACTGTATTAACCACAACAGTGACCTTAGTGGTAAAAACAGTGTACACAGCTTGAGACTGTAATAACCACCAACAGGACCTTTAAAAAGTGGTATAAACCAGACCGCCATGAGACGTCTCCCGACCCTTACCGGAATTTGACACAAATATCTTTGAATCCTCACTTTTTTCCAGCACCTCCCTCCCGCCCCCGGGCTATAAGGGTCCATTTAGGATGCGGGGTTTAGTGGGCTGTAAGGAGCCCCGATAGCCGGGGTTTTGGGTAGGCAAAGGCCCTCAAAAGGCAGGCAAGTTTAGGTAGCTAAGGGACCCATAGGGGCAGTCAAGCGGGTTTGGTAGAGTATAGGGCCCCATAAACAGGCAGAGTTTGGGTAGGCAAAGGGGCCCCAACAGCAGGCAGGGCATGGGGTAATATAGGGGCAATATTGGCGGGCGGGGTTAGGAAAGTCAAGAGACCATTATGTAGCAGGTAGGGCATGGGGAAGGCTAAGGGCATAATATGGGCGGGCGGGGCTACAGGGCTAGATATATAGGCAGGCGGGTTTTATAGGGGCCCAATTTAGGCAGACATGGCTATGGGGGCTAGATATATAGGCGGTTGGGTTAGGGCTAGATATATGGGCAGGGGTAATGGGGCAATATTAGGGGGGGCAGGGCTAAGGGGCCAATATATGGCAGGGGGTATAGGGGCCAATTAAAGGGGCAGCAGGGTATTGGGGCTAGAATATGGCAGGCAAGGGCTATAGGGGCAGAATATGGGGAGGCTATAGTTGATATTTTGGAAAGGGGGGCTATAGGGGCTAGTATATAGGCAGGGCAGGGCTATCGGGCCCAATAGTGGGCAGGCGGGGCATGGGGGCCCAATATATAGGCAGGCGGGGGGCTTTTTTTAATAAAAAAAAAAAAATAAGAAATACTCACTCACCTTCCTCCTCCCTCAATGTGACTGTGCACCGGCCGGCCACTGTGCTCGGGGGGCCCGCGGGGGATGTGACATCACCGACCTCAAAACAGCACGGGCCCGGGGCGCAGGCTTTTTACAGACGAGCCTTGCTAATCCCGGGCCACCCCGCCTTTGAGCGCTCGGGCCGGGGGGGCCCGGGGCGTTCAGGGGTGGAAGCCCCGGGGCGCCGCAGCTCCGTGCCCCCCGGCAGTAAAACTAGTATGTTCACTCCCGGCGGGCGCCAGGACCGAACTCCCCAGTAGCAGACTGATAGCACTCCCCCAACGCGGCCCCGGGGACTGCCCTCTGCACCCCGGTTTACGCCCCTGATGGTTACGTAAGCAATGAACAGAACATTAATAGACAGTGGAGCTTCAGTGGCCTGAAATGGCGGCAGTGGGGGGGTGAGTAAAGTATATTTTTATTTTTAAAAACAATGGGGTCAGGGGAAACTTTTTTAAAGAACCATAAAAACATTTTAAAGGAGTTGTGCCACAATAAACATTTATTACCCATCCACCCATCACAGTGAGGAAGTCTTTGGGCATGTCCCCACGGCACGGGTTTGCGGCCGGTTTTTTGCTTTCGTTTTTAAAAACCCGTCCGCAAACAAACACGGGGGCTCTAGGGAAAAAACCCTTCAGCAGTCTCCACTGCACGGGTTTTCCCCCCGATGGTTTTTCAAACTGCCAGCCCCTAAAAAACATTTTAACATTTCATTCCCCCGTAGGTTTTCAGCGGGAAAATGAACAATCAAAGCAAAGGGAAGGGCTTTTTCCACTAACGCAGAGAAAAAAACCGCTCCCCTGCCCCCCTGGGGACGGGACGAAACCGACAAAAAGGCCCTAATACCCAAAGGGATTTTTCCCTGCCGTTTGGGGTGACCCTTTGAATGGAAAACAGTGGGGCCAAAAATTTTCACTGTATGGTGGGGGGCTCAGCGTGGGAACGCAGCGTCCAAAAGTTATCATCCCCTTGTGGTTAGGGGATAAATGACATTTAATAATTAAAATTCACTGCAGTGTCACCAGAGGGGGACTTGAAAATTTTTAAAACCCCTTCACAGAAATTTCTGGAATGCCATATAGGGACAGGTCTTCCAGAATTAGAGATGCCCAATTGCAAAACTTTCCCCTGGGCCAAAATGGACATCCTCTTTAATGTAAGTAACCAGATTAAAGGGTTTGTTCCATTTGGACAACTGCTGTCCGTTTGCCCACTTTGGGCATAACAATATCATAGAGCGGGATTCCCTGCTTAAAATAGAAAAACAAGTGACACAAGAGAAGGGATTGCAATTCAGGGCTCTAAAAGGCTGTATAAAAGTTGCATTTAAGCTTTTCTTTACCTCCACAAAGACCCAGTTTGCAGACTATGCCCATTTCTGTATCCTTTGGGCCCAAGTTTTTTTTGGTTCTCCCCCATTTTGGACCCAACCCCAAAGGGCTTAGGCCTTTCAGCCCCATATATTGTCCCCCAGTGCCCCCCTTTAAATTCTCCTAGATATGTTTGTACTGCCTTTTGTCAAAAACACTTCTAATAATAAAAAAAAAAAATCTGGTTTATCGAAGTCTTTAAATTCACTAAATAAACATTGACTTCATCTTTTTTGGGTAAGTTACTTGAAAGGTGACTCATTTTACCACTGAATTATAAACCAAACTAGAAGTGATCCGTAAATTCATCTGAAAACCTCTGATCACTTTTAATAGGTATGTGGATCTGAAGTAAATAGCCGAATAATGATCATAAAGAATGAGGAAAGTTCAAATTTTAGCAAATAATCACTGAAAATAAAGACCTCTTTCTAAAACTTAACCTTTAATAAATATCCATAATCCTCCCACATCAAGAAAAAAAAGCACAAACATTTTCTAAACAAAAAAACTTTTCACCCCCTCCTTTATAACAAAAAATGGGGGAAAAAGCACTTACAATACAATACACTACTGAATCCCGCTCTAGTAGAGACAGTGGATACTAGAAAAAAATACCTTCATTTATATTTCACTTGGTATCTTGTTTTTATTTGTTACTCACCACCTCTTCTATTTCTTTGAGTGGTGCCTTCTTTTTATTTCTCGAGCCAGGGGGTACCCGCCCTGAAAAGGTACCCCACTCAGGGAATCAATAGGGGCTATTAAGGCTAGTTTTTCATTATATGCACCTGAATTACTATTGTTATAGCACCCTTGAGGACCTTCAACAAAACACACATGGCTCGAGAAATAAAAAGAAGGCAACACTAAAAGGAATAAAAGAGGTGGGTAACAAATAAAAGCAAGATACCAAGTGATAAAAATGAGGGGATTTTTTTTGTATTCCTCCCCTCTAAGTACAGTGGAATTTAAAAGTAGTGTTTTTTTGTGTATTGTAAGTACAATTCACCATATTTACTGTATATAAGGAAAAAGGTTAAAAAAATGGCTCGTTGTTTAGCACAAAAGTTTGTGCATAACAAATGATGTGGTGGGATTTTTTTATATATTTATTAAAGTTTAAGTTTTAGAAAGAGATCTTTATTTTTTTTTGTGTATTAAGATGGAATTTAACTGGGCCCCTTAAAGGGTTTTTCACCATAAAGCATTTCATGCCGGGGTTTTATCCAGCTTCGACTTTGTGTGCCAAAAGGAGGAGGGTATATTTTGTTGAACGCATTAAAGTCCCCAAAGGCTGACACATAACCCTTTTCCCCTACAGTGTGTCCTTAATCCAGGGGCCCCAAACTCCTCCTCAAGACCCCCAACATCATTTTTCAGGATTCCCACGAATGCATGCCCATAAAAATCACCGTGCGGGAATGCCTGACAATAATTATATCACCTGTGCAATCGGGAACCTAAAACTGACCTTTGGGGGGGCGTGGGGAGGGGATTTTGGGGAACCCCTGCTCTAGTAAAACAAAGTCTGTTTATTAAAGACTTAACGTAATCTAGCTGTTTTTTACCTTCTTCCTTCCATCATAGGGGTTCTAGGTTAAAATCCCTGCAGAAGCCAAACGTGGATTTTTTTTTGTTTCATCCCTACCTAAATTGAGGTTTCCTTTTTTTTAAAACACCCCTCACATTAGTGAGTGTCTTTATTACAGGCAAAAGCACCCTAGTCTCTATTTTTAATCTTTATTGCTTGCAGCTTCAGGGAGAGCACCCCAGCCTTGTGCTGTCCTGTCAGCACTTCAGAGCAAATAGCTGTAGCAGCCGAAACACAGAGTACACACTGTCCCAATGCTGCTAGGAGTAGTTTCTGTAGCAACATTGAAAGTATGCATATGCCAACAATGTGATGATGTCACCACAATGCCGCAGGCATGAAATGTCAATCATGAGAACCTGTACCGCCCACAGTGCACAGGAAGGGGAGCAGGAAGTAGCAGAAAGGGTGGGGTGAAATCCAGAGATGAGATAACCCCTTTAAATAAGAATTTCCTAATAGGTTTAAATTTAAAAAACGGGTTTCCAACCCCAAAAATTCCCTTTAAAAATTTTTTAACACAGACTATAAGGACGGTTCAAGGGGAAATTGGTGCAGCACAAAAATCACATTATTGTTTTTAAAGATACAGTTGAAGAACGTTTTTCATAAAACTGCTTCTTAAAGGCATACGACCTGGAAATGCACACACAGCCCATCACCTGCCAGAACTTAAGAGGGCGCCATAGATGACCTTGTGACCACTAGAAATCTTAAAGGTGTAGAGAGGGGCTGGACAACCTTTTCAAAATAAATGTCATAGTAATATCATTTAGGCATGGTATAACACTGTTTTGATTATTTAATGTATGGCGTTGTTACTTGGTCACTGTATATTGGTATTTACTAGGCAAAGAGTGGCATTTCTCCTTTGTAGGACATTACCTATGCAGTGTATGTTGGTGGGTACACTATATACTGTAGTAGATTTTTAGACAACTACATTTGGCACTTAGAATTAGGCTTTGTATGGTATAATAATTTCTACATGTAACAACAGAACAGTATATGGAGTCCTATTCCGCTAACAGAAGGTACTGCACGGGTCACCATCCAACATAAGACAGGCACTCTTTATAGCTTTAAACACTGGGAAAGTGTTCTAAGACATCACTCGGTCTCTCCAACGTCATTGACTTGTTTATTCTGCCGATATCATAATTCAAGGTGTGGAATGGTAAATAAATACTCCTCCGGATTAAGTGATATTTAGCTCAGCAATATTTAATGACTGTAGTCACATTTATCGCTGGCTGGAGCAGAGACTTCTTTTGGAAATTATTTAGTGTAGACTTTTGCTGCTGTTTTTACTTAGTCTATTCCTCTTTGATTCTGTAGTACTGTAAAAAAATGAATCTTTAAAAGAACAGCACCTCTACAGGATAACGTGGGTACTGCATGAGTGCACTTTCACACCTACATTTACAAGGGCAAAATGTACATTTACAAGGGCAAAAAAATATACCCACATGTGGAGGAGAGTCAGTATATTTAAGCCAAAATGACAGAAACTGGATTTCTTTACCAACAGTTAAACTTTCATCATTTAGGCTTAAAAAATAATTATCTTTAGTCATTCTAAATATAATTGTAGCATTTATGTGCGACCGGATGAGAATCATTATTTTGGTTGTGGAAAAATCTACTGCAGTTTGGTATCTACAGCTCCTATGCAGCCTTTTCTCCATGGCTTTGGACTGGAAACAAACTTTGTGTGTAGTCTTTCTTCTCAAAAAGAAAACCCCTTCATGAGGGGGGGATCTTTAAAGGGGGGAGATTTGGAGCCATGAATAATCCACCGAAATTTAAATATATTGAATAAGCTCAAGGGAAGACAGCTAGGACTACGGCGCCACCAATTTTGGGATTAGCAGTTTTTAAATGCCGCTCTAACTCACGGCCCTTGAAATATGACCAAGTTTAAAGCCAATCAGTTATCCATCTACAACAGTTTCTTCACTGTACAGTCCTTAAAGGGATTCTCGTTATGAATTTGGCGTTTTTTATGCTGGCCAACAAGCTTTTTGAAATGTAGGGGTTGGTTTTTCCTCCCCAGCAAGGATTTCTTTATTTCTGCAGACAAGCCTAAAAATGTGCATGTGGGATTCTTCTGTTTGAGGGGGAAGGGAGAGGTTCTCAGCTTCATTGGAATGAAAAGCTAATGTAAATCTATGTATGTCTACTTTCTTGCTCTCTTCTACTTTGTAACTAGAATGGGCATTTGCATTCAGGACTCGGGGAAAGATGGGTGATGTTTCTCTCTCTCTCACACACAGTGATATATCCTGCAGATTATTACACCTCTGACCTGCAGAACAAAATTGTACGCGTTATCTGTGTTTACATGGGACTGAGATAGTTTGAAAATTTTTTACGTGGGACTCACAGAACGTTTTTCCCCTCTCTCTGTAGTTTTTGCATTTTCTCTTTCTGATTTATGTGGGACTCACATGATCTTTAACCTCTCTGCTGCGGCTCTCTGAGGGCAGTCATGAATGAAAACCTGTCCTCACAGTTCATTGCCACACGCGGGAAACTCTCTTCTCTCTCTGTCCGTGATCTGCTGTTTATACATACGTCCCCTGCGCATTCCCGTGGTAACCCCTGTTCACACATCTCCTTAGCCCGCGGTTTTTGTCCACACCTGGGGTAGGACAGAACATGGCCGACAACCACAAACCCCTTTAGGGGGGATAACCTAACCGGGGGCTCAAAACCTTTTTAAGCAAAATTAAAGCAACCTGTTTCTTAACCAAGCCTTTGCTAATGGTAACATACTTTGATTTTGGTCCCCCCATTTTTAAACTATGATTTTATGAAACAAACCTCTTTAAAGTTTTCATCCCATTTACTGACCTTGAAAGGGGATAAAAGATTAAATCCAAGCCCTTTGCCACTATAACACTGTTTTTGGGGGGCGAGCTGGGGACGACGGCTAGGTGAGTGGGTTTTTGGTGTTGCTCAAAAAGGTTTTAAAGGGGGTTTTGCCAGGAGGACCCTTAAACTGCAAAAGCTAATGTAAACAAATCCCTAGCTGAAAGAAGAGAACCACAAGCCAGACACAAAGCTGCAAAGGGTGGTGACAGTTTCCCGAAATAATCAAGCGCAATTGTGGATTCTGTTAGACAAAAGTTTTTCTCCAAAAGCCGCTTTAAAGCTCCCTTTATGTTCTCTGTTTATCAGAAAAAGCGGGGAATCTAATCACACAAAAACTAGTTTATTTTTGGGATACAAAAAAAACATATTGCAACCCCGGGGGCCTTTAAAACTCTGGAAAACTCAGTTCATCAATAAAAAAGCTCCTTTGAGCAAGCCCGGGCCCGCAACACAGTCTTGTCCCGGTCGTATCTAATACAAACTTTTTAAGAAACCCAATTTGGGATGTAAGGAAAGGGTGTAGCTCTCTCAGACGCAATTTTTGTAAATTAAAATTTTTTTTTAGAAAAGTGATTAAAAAAAAACCCCTTTTTGGAGGATCCCACGCAACTTACATCGTGGCCAAAAACCCCCCAAAAGGTCATTAAAAGGGGGCGGCACCGGGGTTGTGGGAGAGAGTTACACCATAATTACCCCAATAAAATTTAAATTTTATTTTAAAAAAACTATCCTAGTTGTTTTGCCCCTTCCCTTATTCTACTCCCCGTTCTATTTTCCCCAGGATAAGAAAGGGTAGGGGGGTTGTAGGGTAAAAACAGGGTTTATCTATAAACTGGGAGATTCAAGGTCTGCATAGGAGTTTTTAAAGCCAAAACTTTTAAAAGATTTCAGTCCCAAAGGGTACTTTCAAAGCTTCTTCTTTATTTTATTTTAAAATTGAATTTTAACATGGGGAAAAAACGGTTTTCCAAAAAATCCCCCACTCTTTAAACCCGCAGATGCAGAAAAACTATCTCCCTGGGGCTCCCAAGGGTTGAAAAAGGGGGTTGACATAATTCTTTGGCTATGTTCACAACGGTTAATTGCGGGAAAGTAAAAACGCCCCCCAATTACCCGTGTGGACGGGGGGGGGGGGGAGTGGGGGGGTAAAACAGGGGGCCGGCACTTCGCCGGCCCCCCCAAAAACTATCACTGCTAGCCGCGTATTCGCCGCTAAAATTTACATTTCAATTATCTCCCCGCCCCGGGGGGGGATTCCGGGCCCGGGGGGGGAGAGGGGACTAATCCATATTTTTACTAAGGAAAAACTGTGAATTACCGTTAAAGAAAAGGGGGCCCTTTTCGGCCCCAATTGGGCACCTTCCCGGGGCGTAATTTTTGGACCGGAATACGGCCCTTTTTAAAAATGGGGAACTGGGGCCTTTGGGGGTTTATGGGCCCCTTGGTGGGTGTGGCCATATAAACCCTTTTTGATTTAAAAAAAAAAGGCAACCAAAAAAAAAAATAAAGGAAAAAAAAAAAAAGAATTTTTTTCTGGAGATTCTACCAAATTTCTTTGGACAAGGAGAAACACATAGCACCGACTGTTGTCTCTCATTATCCCCCTGTATGAAAAAAACAGCAAAAGCTTTGTT
>JAODAL010059337.1:0-21543 GCA_025379985.1 Phyllomedusa bahiana
ACATGGGTTTGTTATTATATCTGAACGGGTATAAACATAACACAAATTAAATAGATCTGAGGACCCAAGTGCTGTATAAAACCAAAATCACCAACAGTGACAAAATAAAGCCCATGTATGAAAAAAAGAGAAAATAATTAAAAAAGAAGAGGGTCCCATGTGAATCTATCTTAATAGGGATACTGTTTATAAGTTAGAACTGTGGTTGTGCTGTAAAGCACATAACCATGGCATCCAAACTAGTTTTTGAGAGAATGCTGGAAACTTACATTATCTGTTAAGATTTAGATTAATCTTATTTGAACTTGCTCAGAGGGAATGCAGGGAGACTTCCCTCAAATACTGATCCCTGTCAAGGTAAGCTAGATGCATACTACCATACCAAATAACAAGTTATACAAATCCAAAACTCCAAAATGTCCCCGAAAAGTATATATATAACAACAATCTCTCACTATCAGAGGTATGAGGGAAAACAGATAATTTTGATGGGGCCATGTTCCAGTGCAAGAACATCTTCATGTTTGCTGTGACCATAGGCATGTTTTTCACCATTGCTAATGATATTTATTGTTGATGTGTGAATTTTGCCACTATATTGCTTTTATTTGATTATATTTTGGACATTATTCAGAAATGGTATATCAATATGGATAAAGCCTGTTATGGTTTACGACCAAGATGCCTACAGCCATAATGTTGTGCTTAAGATTCAGGTCAAAGTGAAATGCAAACCAAGTTTCAGGGATTTGATTGAGCAGAATGCAAAGTTTGGCAGAAAAATTCAAAACAAAAATAAAGGATCCTAACTAGAGATGGGCGAATCGATTCTAAAGAAATGAAATTCGTTTAGAATTTCAGGAAAACTTTGATTCTGAACGAAGTTGAAGTTTGGGGTGATTCGCGGGAACGAAGCGTGTTTTTAATTGATAAAATGGCTTCGAGCACATGGCGTTACATGGGGCAAAGAAGTCTGGGAGGAAGAAAGGAGTAACCTAAATGACATGTGAAGAGATGAAGCCAATCAGAGACCGGCGGGATTCTTTGACATCACCGAACTATATAAGTCCGGGCGCGACGCTGGCAGTTCACACTGTTCTCACTGTCCTGTGAAGCTGCTGCTGCTGAGATCTCACACTAAAGAACTAACTTTTATACAGCAATTTTTTTGGGGGATGTCACAGCTTGTCTCAGAGACTGCTTCTCTTACATTTTGATTTTGTGGGGTATTGGAATTGAAGTCCAGTGTGCCTCCAATTCAGCTGCATATACATTTTAATGCTATCTGCTCAGTTCTTGAGCACAATGAATATCCAAGGGTTATCTAAGCCTGTTGCTGTTGTATTCAGTTAAAGAGACCTTTTTTTAACAATCCAAATACCACTTAATTTTTGGCTGCTTATTTATTTTGCGCTATTTAGATCCAGGGGTTAATTTAGCATTGTTTTGCTGTTGTGGTCACTAAAAGAAATGTTGTTTTTAAACGCTAAAGAAGAAACTTTGCCTGTAGTATAATTCATATCCGAAGGTTAATTAAGCGTTTTTCTGCTGTTGTGCTCCATAAAATACACGCCGTTTTAACACTCTACAAAGCTGGTAATTTTTTGGCAGCACATTTTCTTTGCGCAATTTACATCCAAGGGTTAACTAAGTATTTTTCTGCAGTTGTAGTCAGTAAAAGAAATTTTGTTTTTCAACGCAAAGAAGAAATTTTGGCTGAGCTTTTCATATCCAAAGGTTAAATAACTTTTTTTTCTCTGTTGTCTCCTAAAAACATGCTGTTTTAACACGCTACAAAGCGGGTAATTTTTGGTACACATTTTTTTTTGCTAATTTATACCCAAAGGGTTAATCATGTTTTTTGTTTTTCCTGTTTTGTCACAAAAAGGAACTGTTTTTTTTCAACGCCAAAGAAAAATTTTTTGAATGTAGCATAATTAAATATCCGAAGGGTAATTAAGTCTGTTTGTGCTTTTATATTCATAAAATACACAGTGTTTTTAAAGGGGCACATACAAGAATTTTTTCCGGGCCTTTTGGGAGCGCAATTAATACCAAAGGTTTACCCAAGCTTGTTAGTAGTTTCTTTTGGGAGTCAAAACAGGGTTGTTTTTTATCATATACAATATTTCATTAAACAAGCCCTGTACATTTTAAACAAACATAATCAAAGAGAATGGCGCCTCTTCACATGTGAGGGGCATGGCACAAACTTCCGGAGAGGCCCAGTCACAGCACAGTAAGGGGACTCGCAAAAGGGGCCACTGGGGTGTGGCCAAACTCCGGGTGTCATCAGCGGCCATGTGTTTGCCAGCAACCAAGGTTCTTGTTTGGGTTGACTAGGTCACCCCATTTCCTCCCAATGACATCTGACAACACCACCCCAAGAGTCAGTGAAACATCAGACACAACCCTTAGTTGGCAGGCCCCGGGGAGCGGGTCAGGGGCCCCCCACCTGTCCTAAAACCCCCACTGTCCCATCCGGTTCCCTCAGCCCGAGAACTACTATGTGGGCTGGGTTCACCCACTATACAGCAGGATAACAATTTGAGGGGGAAAAGTCACAGATACTTGGCAGCGAAGAAAAGGGGCCAATATCCCCTGCTTTTTTTAAGTAGGGGGCAAAGAAGATTTTTTGGAGCGGGGATGGAGGGCATGTTGTGAGGGGTCACCCTGCAAAACCAATTCCCGGGAGGAGAACAGCAATGAAGAGAAACAAAAACGATGATATGTACGACCGCACTTTTGGGAGCCGGGGGAAGAGGGCGTCAGCTTTTGGGGCAGGCAGCGGCGGAGACAGCAAGTGGGTTGTGTGGGCCCTGAGCAACAAGGTACAGCAGTTGGGGGTCGGGAGCCAACGGCCACGGGGGAGAAAACCCCTTTGCAGTCCAAGAAAGTACAAGGGGGGCCCGCAGGCAGCGGGGGTAGTAGTCACTCATGCGGAGGTTGGGGGTAAAATCAGTACTCCCCGGTGTGGCCCCTTCTTTGCAAGAAACCGAGGAGCCGAAATGGGTATATGTTTAAAACTGTGGGCAAAAGTAAAGCTGGCCCGGGAGCAACCTTTGGCACCCGGTCCTGCGTAAAAACATGCAGCATCACCCTCCTGGGCCCGGAGAAACTGGCTCAAGGGGGGTCCATCCCGCCCCCCCCCCGCAGCTGCAGCACGCCCAGTGGCACGCATCCATTGCAGCCATCAAGGCCCACCACCTCTGCAGAAGGGACTGTTTCTTTTTTCCCATCATCCCCAATACAGATGCCCTCCCCCTCGCTACTCAGGCGCCAGCAGTCGTTCAAAAAAGGCGATTGAAAAAGAGACCACAAATTGGGCCCAACCATCCAAATGCAATAGCGCCTGCTCCTGTCCAAGTTTTTTGGTACTGCAGTCGCTCCCTTTACATATGGGGACTCTGCACCGTTCAAGAATTAATGGCCTGAGCGAGTCAGGGGGAGATTCCAAGCCGAAATTTTTATTTTCCAAAAAGGCAGTACCACCCTTTCAAAAATATTAAACAAAGGTGGGCCATCCTTGAGCTTATCAGTTTGTTAAAGGGTGCACGCAGCGCGGACGTGTGGAGCTTAACTACAATCAGGGCCGACAGCCTTTAGCCCAGGGGTGAATGTCTTCCGTAAGCCAAACCAACCTTGGACAGAGATGCCCGCTTTCTCCTCCCCGTTGTCAAACTGCTGCTCCGGGGCCCAATGTCCGCCCCCTCCTCCCCACCACCACCATCTCACCTCCACAAACTGCTCCGCATACCACATGTGTGGGGCCAGCGTGTCACGCAGTTCTACACCTGGTTGCCTCGCGAACAATGTCACACAGGAGGAACTGCTCCGCGCATGCACAAGAAACGAGTGTCCTTTCTCCCGCCAACTGCAAATCGGAACCATGGTGACGGACAATGGGAGGAAAAGGGGGTCCGCGCTGCACCAGGAGGGTTGGTCCATGCGCCCTGCAGGGGTACATGTTCAATCTGTTGTGAAAAGGTTCCTAAAGTCTTCCCCTCTTCAAACATTCTAAAATGGCCAAAAACTGGCTGCACTTCATCCATTCCCACAAAGATAGGAAAAACCCTCCCAGTTTCAGGGCAGAACGGCCCCCCCCATCAAAACCCGAATGCGATGTTTTTCCCCCCATTGGATTTCCCCCTGCACATTTGGACCCACTGTATGAAAAGAGAAAGGCCATTAACGATTTTTTTTATGATCCAGGCGGACAGGGGTACCCCCTGTTTAACTTTAAAAGTCACAAGTGGGAGCTCATGGTTTACTCCTGCCATTTGCTGAGGACATTCGAGGAGGCCTGTTATTTGTCATCGCCAGACTACGGGATGAATAATCATTTCATTGCTTCATGTCCTTGAACAGATGCTGAAAATTTTCCCAGGGGACTGAGACGTGGCGACTACATCCCGGCCCCCCCCCCAACAGGAGTCCGGTGGGGACTTAACTGGGAAGGGGGAGGAGGACATTAGACAGAAGCATGTCTGGTGAAATGAGGGGTTTTTTCTACCCAGGACAGGAGAGGGGGAGCAGAGCACTGGGGGAGGTAGATGGAAAGGAAGACAGGCAGATGACCCCAAGCACCGGGCAGTATACAGGGGATGGAGGCAGGGAGTCCCTCGAAGTCACTGTAAAGAGGGCCCCTGCACCTGCTGATTTTGCTATGACAGCCAAATAGTCACCATCCGGAGAGGAGACTTCGGTCTCCCCCTATTGACCCCCCAACCGTTCCAAAAGGGGAACCTTTTTCCCACTCTGAGAGGAGGACAAACTCAAAACTATAGAGAAATCCCCGAAAGTCATTTGGCCGCTCCCTTAGGCGGAAACGCCCCCTCTGACAGGTCGACCCGGGGGTTTCTCAGCGCTAAACCGACAATGCCTGGGCTGCTGGGGGGAAGGTAGGGGGGTAGGAAGACCATCCATAACAGCAACCAACCCCGGATCACTGATAGCATTTTCCTTCCCCCCTCCTAGAGGAGGGCATCGCCAAAAAACAGCAGCGGGACCGGGACAACCCTGAACCAACGGGTGGGGGGCCTACTTAGACAGCACTCTCCCAATCCGCGGACTACGGGGCACCAAAATTTTAAGTGGCCCCGCATTTGCCCAAGTTTGCAGTGGAGAAGCGTCCTGCCCCCCCAGTAGGGTGGCATCAAGCGGTGTTTCATTGCGGGGCGGGCCTTTTTACCCCAAGGAGAACCCCTTGCCCACGAAATGGGGAACACTACCTTTGTCAAGATGAATCAGGAGTGGATCGGCCAGGATTTCCACACACCAATGCCTTATGCGTCAGAGTACATCAGCCATGACACTTCAGCAAGACTTTGAGAAATAAGTCTGGGTTCAAACTACCTGCCTCAGCCACAATTCTGATGCCACCACCTCACTGATGCCACACATCTGCTGCCAGTTTCTCCATCTGCCTACCACCATCTTTACCAGGGACTGGTATTGCCACCCACCTCCACACTCTGTCATTGTGCCACTGTCTGACCTCATGCTGCTGCTGTTGCTCCTGCCATGACCTCCACACTGTGTCATTGTGCCACTCTGTGGCCTACTCCTGTTTTTGCCACCTCCAGAATGTCATTATGCCACTGTCTGACCTCATGCTGCTGCTGTTGCTCCTGCTGTGACCTCCACACTGTGTTATTCTGCCACTCTATGGCCTACTCCTGTTTTGCCACCTCCAGAATGTCATTGTGCCACTGTCTGACCTTATGCTGCTGCTGCCATGCCCTCCACACTGTGTCATTGTGCCACTGTCTGACCTCATGCTGCTTCTGTTGCTCTTGCCGTGACCTCCACACTCTGTCATTGTTCCACTCTGTGTCCGACTCCTGTTTGTGCCACCTCCAGAATGTCATTGTTCCACTGTCTGACCTCATGCTGCTGTGGCTGCTGCCGTCACCTCCACACTCTGTCACTGTGCCACTCTGTGGCCTACTGATGTTGCCACCTGAGCCCTCAGCTTGTTTTTTTTCCAGCTGGCGCTGCCATGACTTTATCAGGCTACATTCCCGCTTCAGTTTTTTTGGTCAGTTTTGCCCTCTTAAGTGCCGAGGGAATTTTATAGTGAAGCGATTCTAAGAGTGGCGGCAGTCGTATGCGTGTCATACTAAAACACAACATTGCATGAAGACCAAACCAAGCTCCCTCTGCATATTTAAGCATATTTAAATTTTGTCAGAAAATTCGGCGAAGTCGGCGAATCGAAGTTTTGAGAAATTCGCCCATCTCTAATCCTAACACTTTCCATAAGCATAACTTCTACCTAAAGAAACATCTCTAGAACCACAGGGTTGGGGTTAGTCCAAACCTAATCTTAACTCCAAGGTTAGGCTTAGGGATTGTCCCCAGATGTGGCTTAGGTGTGTGTCAGGCATGCACTAGTTGTTCTTCAGTTATCTGGTGTGGTTTTGATGCAATTCAGAGCCAATTGGTTGCTGAAAATGTTCTCTAGAGGCCAGTAAAAAAATTTCTTTCATAGCCTGCCATGGAACTTTGGCCTTCCTGAACCCAAATATTTTGACTTCATCCAAACTGTGCTTGACCTGAGAAGAGAACTATTTGAGCAACACCAGCCTAGGGAGCTTAGAAGCTTACTGCATCCAGTACCATTTTATTTATTTTTTTTATCTATAAACTGTATGCAGTGAGCTTCTAGTCCTACTGTTCAGCACAGATTTTGTTCGTCTCAAATGGCATGAAGTTAAATAATTGAGATTTACTTTAGCAGTTAAAGGGTACATGTAAAAAAAAGCAACATCACTTAAACAAAAGAGATGCCAATGAAAATTTTCATTTTTTGCTCATTTATTGTATTAACGTCATGAAAATGTACATTAAAACTCAATGAGTTAGATAACTGAGAAATAATAGGCTAGTTTGCACACGTCACAGTATTACTGTATGCAGTATGGAAGGCTGCAATGTTTATAGCATTATATACATCGAACAAAAGGAGTATATTGACATACAGAAATGGTGTATATTACAGCTGCTTGCTTACTAATTTTTCTTTAACCTTTTTTTATCCTGCAAAGTTGTAGGCTGGTGAAATGAAGATGGCTCAATTTGAAAACAGACATTTATTTGTTCAGTTCTTAATAGTCCTTATTTGCATAAATCTGCATCCCATCTGATCGCATTTAAAATTATTAGCAGGAAGAAGCAAATTGGACCAATTTACTTTGCATCTTAGCATTAGAAAGTGAATTAAAAGGACATTTAACGCCATGTTAATTACCAGCTTTATAGGCAATAATTCTTATCTTGCTATATTTTTTTCTTTCAAAGTCTGAGTTTTCTCTTAATGGCACGTAAGTCACTTAAAAAATGAATCAATAATATATTTGCCTCCAAAGTCAAAGACACCTTTGAAATTAACTCATAGCAGCTGCCTCTGTGATTAACGGCTTAGATTTGCATAATAATAACCCAAATAGATCCTAAATCCTGTTTATATGACTTTGCAGCCACTTGTGTAGTTGAATCTTGGACATTATTCATTATATATTTGGTGTTCAGTAAAACAAGCTTAAAGTCTAGAAGTAGTTCATAATAACTTAATGAGCCAATAAGATGCCATACAAGACAAAATCAAGATTCCAAACACAAAATGGAAATTTCAGCATATGTTACCAGAGTTTGCTCCCTCGTGCAGAACCATTGCAAAACTCATACAATTAAAGAGAAGCATTTATAACTTGTCATATGTGGAACAGATGGTAATACATGATGTTTCATTGATTTATAGTTGGTGGAGAACATTTCCAGTATAATATTTTAGATTCACAAATCTGACAAGTATTATCTTTGGAGGGTAAAGCATTATCTTCCTAGTGGATGGTCACACATGATCAACTTTACTTAGCAGAAAACAAAACCAGGAATAAATGTCAGAGAAAATATAGCCAGATGTTATATAACATATTAAACTGGTTACAGAGATAGCAAGTAGAACAGATTGCATATAAGTTATGATCTGGAAGAAAAGGCAAAGCAAAAAATTTACTGCTTCACCAGGCAAGGTGACCACCACATTAATCTTTGTTCACTCTAGCACCATGGCTTACGCTCTTATCATAACAAGGAAAAGTATGATGTATCCTATAAAAGGGGTGGCCCAGTGGAGGATAATTAATCATAAATGGTGCCAAGGCGAGGAAAAAAAGAAAAGAGTTATACTTAGCTACCTGTTCTCTGCTTCAGCCACTCTGGTACTCCCCGGGAGCGGCTCCTCCTCACTTCCGGATGTAGTTTATTCACCTTAAATGGAGCACAGGCCTCTCCTGTGTATCAGGATAAGAGCCTTTAAAGGAAGGGATGCCAGTCTTAGGGAGCTCTGAAGTGCCATGGCGGGATACTGGTGGGTAAGTAGAAGTTTTATTTTCTGTTCTAAACACCCTGCCCCAATAAGGATTATTCTTTCTCATTTGGACAACCCCTTTAGCTCATAATAAGTCCTGTAAGGTTTTTTTGTTCTTCATAGGATCTCAGGCAGCATTTTATTCTGATATATTATTAGCTATTGTATTGATACATTGTAGCTTATGTAATTCAAGAGGAAATTTTTTACTGATGGTCCATGGTGGTTTAAAGGAGGTTGTCCAGTGGAAAAAAAAATGTTAACTAATACCTCTCCTACTTTTTTTAATATACTGTCATTACATTTTCTGAAGTTCTACACCAGATGTTTGATGACAGGAAGCTCAACAGTTCTATGTGTCTGGACACACAGGAAAAAGCTCTGTGTTGAGTCCAGAAGATCAGGTGACCAAATGGGCTTCGCTTTTTTCAGAGGAGCCTTTGAAGCTACACCCATTTGGTCCTGCCTCACAAGGCCTTCAACATGATGGGGAAAACAGGGTGCAAACACTTAGAACCACATGTATGAAAGTTGTCTTGGTCTAAAACTCTATTTCCCATAGCAACCAATCAGAGCTCCCCTTTCATTTCATATAGTGCTCTGGAAAAAAATGAAAGGGGAACTCTGGTTTGCTATGGGCAAAAAAGTGAATTTTAGACCTAGAAAGTTTTCTTATATGTGGCCATTAGATTGAGGCTGGGAATGAGTAAGATAGACAAACCACAGCAAAGGAACTTGGAACTTAAAGTGTTATAGGACAAAGGACAACAGCTTTTAGACTGGATATTCACCTGCTTGGATGCAGAGAAGGGATGCTACATGTAGCAGATTTCATGTATAGATTAGCTCAGAACACATCACATGGTGATGAATAAAGACTCAAGTAAGCCATTTGAATTTTTTTTGGTCTCCTTTTCTCAGAAACAGCTTCATTTCTGTCTGTGGTTGTGTCTGTAATGCAGTGCTTCCTTATTCAAATAAATTCTATACCAGGTACAACTAATGTACAAAAAATGTTAGTATTTGAAAATCATAAGCACAACTTTTTCCTAATCCTGGATATCCCTTTAAAGTTTATTCAGAAAACATGTGAGGGGTCTTGGTCTTACTTTTAAAATGCTGATGCTACACCTCAACCTGATTTTTTAAAAATGACATTCCATTGGGGCAATCTTTTTAAAGACATATACCATAGTGCTTGTTAGGATTTAGCTCTGTCTCTGTAAGATTCCTCATCCCTTTTGGCCTAGTCTTCTTATGAGATTGGAGCAGAACTAATTAGTGTGTATCTGTGTCCAATCCATGGATAAGGCAGGGTATTTAAACCTGACTTTCTATTTGTTCTTTGCCTGTGATTGCACTTTGTGTCCTATCTCCTTTCCATGTGGGTTATCTGCATTCTGTGTAGACTTTATGGTTTTCAACGTTGGCCTGTCTTCCAGTTACAATTCTGTGCTCCAATTTGGTTTATCTGTACTCACCTGACATTTTACCCTGCCTTGTCATGACTTTGATTTGTCTGTGGTATGCATACTATTATTCCTGTAACATCTGTACTCCCTGATTTGTTCTGTCTGTCTTTCCCACTTGTGTTTCCTTTCTAACATCCCATTGCAGATGCAACCTAGGTCTTTAGCAGCATATTCCATCCTATCTTTAAGCAGGGTCTGGTGAAGACCTAGAGGATGCCTTAGTTTCTGCCACCCAGAAGGTGTTGGAATGCAATTCGTTTTTGAGCCAGTTTTTTTAGTTTTTTTTTCCATTTTATTGCCTGTTAGAGTATTTGCTTAACGTCAGTTCCATAACAGTGCTAGTTGATCAGGAAATAAGCAGTTATGATTTATTATAATTTCAGATTAGTAATATGAAGAAACAAATACATGTGGTTAAACCAAGTAGCTGGTATCAACCAGTGGGGGACACCTACTGTATGTGAGAGCCTGCCTTATAAACCACATACTTTGAAGAGAACCTTTTTAGCTAGTTCATGATGCATAAACCACAGGCAACATAAAATAGCTGCAGATTTTCTGGTTTCAATCACATGTGTTTACAGTGTTTCAGAGTACAATCCTCTATACACCTGAGCTGGAGGAGAAGATTTGATATGTGGCTTGCTCATCTTAAAAAGGTTGTTCCGTTCAAAATTTCATTTGAAACTGCTGCTACTGCTCGAAAATAAAAAAAAGTACCACTGTTTCATTTTGTAGCAGCAATTTAGATGAAAAAAAACTACCTTGACAACCTCTTTAACTAATAGGTCTCTTCTGGGTTTGAGTATAGGGAGAGGCACATGTAAGCTAAGCATCAAAGGGAGAAGCAGCTTTTCAGACTTATTTCTCCAGCTGCCCCGATCCTGGATCAGTTTTACAGGATGTGTAAACGGTGTTTTACTCTAACATACCTTAGCTTTTTAGAGTAATACACACATTCCTAAAACTAGGAAACCAGTAGCTGTTTTGTGATGGTCATACTTTCTGCAGCATGAACAAGCTGACACGTTCTCTATAAGGGTGCATCAACCCAGCAGGTTGAAATACCGTCCAGATTCTAATTCAAAGAATCTGGCCGGTATTTTGACATTGTGCATGTGGTTTTGGGGGATGGTTTTGTTTGCGGCTTGCGTATTCGCTCTTTCCCCTCAACCACTGACATTTTCGGGCAGAAGAATGAACATGTTCTAAGTTATTAGGAAAAATGAAAAAGGTTGACAGTCGGTTCACAGAAAGTTTTCAAATCTGAAAACCGACTGTAATACCGACTGAAAAACCTGCTGTGGGGACATAGCTTAAAGGGGTTGTCTTACTACCTCAATTTATTTCTCCTCAGTCCTGTTTTCTTGGTTTCATTTTGAATTCAGGGGCGTGTTTACTGGCTTCTACTAGGCTGCAGTAGAAGCCAAGTCTGTAGCTACAGCAACCAGCGCTGGCAGTCTATCAGGAGGGATCAAACAGGTCTGTAGCGATAGCGACCTGAGGAGTTGATGCAGCCCATACAAGAGGGAACATCTAAAAATAGGTAGGACACTGTTAATGGAAACATTTTACAAAGTGACTTGCTTTTGCAAGATCTTTATTATAAAAAGCAATCCTTGTAGTGAGACAACCCCTTAAAGGATTCTTAACACTTTTTAATAGCTAATATGAAGCCTTGCATGAACATCTTCATTTCAGAGCCATAAGTCTAGTGCAATATAACAATATGTATAAAAGAATAGCTCTCAGATGCCCCAAGCTGATGTGGTATTATATCCTGAACAGCTGGATTCCCTTTGGTAGAACTCCCCAGAGCCTAAACAAAGGGGAACATGACTTTGGGAGGAGGGAACCTATAGCTCCTTTACAGACTTTTGGTTGCTGTCTGTATAGCTGAATGGTTTTAAACAGATGTAGTAGGTGTATGCATAGGGTTTTAATATGAGGAGCTTCAAGCAAAAGGGGACTTGTCTTTGTGAGGGCGATCTATAGTGCCTGCATAGTCTTTTAGCTAATTTCTGTAAGTTGTATAGATATGAGAAAGGATGGTTGTGCTGTAAGAAGGAGTATGTGGATGGCTAGGATTTTACTGGGAGGAGGGTGGCGTTTAGGTATAGTTATAACTTCCTGTCTTCTCTCTCTCCCTCTATGCTTACCAGAAGAGCTAGAGGTAACATTTCCCTCCCATCTGTTCTACTTAATAAACACTCTAAAGCTTGAGTTTAGCTATGATTATCTGTATATTGATGGATTTTTATTGTATCTGTTTATATTGCTTTTATTTCTATATCTGGTATCAGAAGCCGTTTGTATTATGACATTATCCTTCTAAGAGGCCATTCACACGGCTTATTTCGCCGCGGATTGGCGCCGTACTGCGCGCCAGATTTGCGCTGCAGTACGGCGCCAATCCGTCGCAGTAATTACGGTTATCCACAGTTCTCATAGAGAACAGTGGATTCCGTCGCTGCTCCCCGCTCGGCGAATCCGCCGGGCGGGGAGAAAGTCACTTGCACATTATCCAGGCGCAATACGCGCCGTGGATAATGCAAGTCTATGGGTCCGGCGGCCCCGCCCCCCGCCCCCCCGCCCCTTATTCAAGCCAGAATTGCGAGCGCAATAAGCCGTGTGACCCGGGGCTAAGGGCAGTCCTTCAGCCATGGTTCTCTAGAGGTTTCCTCCCCATGGGGAAGAGGGGGGGGGGTGTGGTCCTCTCCTGAGTGCTGTAGAATGACTCCTAGTGAGTCTGGGATTTGCTATTTGGAAAAAGTTAAAATTAAATAAATTAACCCCTTAACGACCTTGGGCGTATGAGTACGTCCCAGGGCTGCTAAGGGGCTTTGCAGGGGGATCGCTCCGCGGCTGCGGCGTCTGAATGAACGCTATGCTGCGCCGAGCCGACGACCGGGCACGGTGGTGGGGAGCCCTGGGAAGGCTCCCATCACTTACACTGGCCGGTTTGCCCCACTTCCGTCCGCAGACAGGAAGTGGGGAAACCGCCATCTTTGTACATCCTAATGCAACATAGGGGGACTAAATGTTACAGTAAAAAAAAAAAAGTATTAAAAGTTCAAATTCCCCCCTTTCCCCATTTTACAAATAAAATCATTAAAATAATGAAAAAGTTACACATATTTGGTATTGCCGCGTCCGGAAAAGTCCGATCTATAAAAATATAACATCATTTCTCCCGTACACTGAAAACCATAGAAAAAAAAATTCCAAACCCCAAAAATTGCGTTTTTTGGTCATTTACCACTAAAAAAAATGGAATAAAATGATCAAAAAAGTTGCATGCTTTCCAAACTGTGAGCGATAAAAAGTACACTTCACCCGCAAAAAAAATACCGCCTCCTGACCCCGGGGGTGTTAGATAAAAAAGTTATTGTCCACAAAATGGCGCCTGGGCAAATTTCAAAAATAAAAAATGTTGGAATTTTTTTTGGTACCAAAAATAAGGGAAATTTAACATTTTGGTATTGCCGGGAGCGTAAAAACCCTTTTAAATAAAAATAACCATTTATTGTCCCATTGGAATTTTTTTGGGGGTTTCCAGTAATTCTATGTATATGAAAAAACCCTTTAGAAGTAAATTTTCCGCAAAAATAAAAGCCCTCAGTGTCTATGTAGTGGAAAAAAAAAAAGTTATGGCTTTCAAAGGGCAAGGAGGAAAAACAACGTGTCACCAAAAAAAAGCGCCGGGTCCTTAAGGGTAATAAATAAAAGTTCTTATTTTAATAGCATAAAGGTCACAGTTTTTAGTTGTGGTTGAAGATCACTTGAAGTTAAACCCAAATTAAAATTTTTAACAAAACAGAGGATTTTAAACCTCAGGGTGTAAAGGTGAGTTTTGGAAGTGGGCACCTTTAAAGGGATGGCAATTGGGTAATACATCCGGGGGTGGGGTTTGGGTGGTCTGTGCCATCCCATTTTTTTTAGCCGGCCGGTACTGAAGTCAGACATGAAAAATCACACAATACCTAGCATTCCCTCTGACCCCTTCTGTAATTGTTGGCTTCGTGTTTTGAAAAAAGCGGGGCCATTTTGAACCAAAAACCAATGTTTTTTCGAATTTATTCCACATTTATTTTTTCTGGTCATTTGGGGTTGTATTCGGGGAGTGGGTTTCTCCCCATACCCAAAAAGTCTTGCCTATTTCTTTCCTTTTACTTTTATCTAAAAAAGGTCATAATATCTAAAGGACGTGCTATATAAAAAAAATTTTCAGGCTGGAAAATGACCATGAATCATTCCCTTTATT
Organism: Phyllomedusa bahiana; assembly: GCA_025379985.1. NCBI lineage: Eukaryota > Metazoa > Chordata > Amphibia > Anura > Hylidae > Phyllomedusa > Phyllomedusa bahiana. The sequence continues at coordinate 14,111 of JAODAL010059337.1, forward strand.
TGTCTAATTTCCATTCCAAAAGAAAGCTGAGGCTCGCCAGTCATACATGTAATTCAAAGGATTTTTTTGTTCCTTCTAAAAAACACACAAATACAAAAGGCGACATCGGTTTTTTTTACACACTTCTCACAAAACGGTTGTTTTTTTAAAAAAAAAACAAGGGCTGTTGTGTGCATTTTTCATAAGCAAAAGACCAAATATGAACATTTTTGGTAATAACTCAAAAGTCACTGGGTTTATTCATTTGGGCTAACGACAAATTATACTGAAAGTGTTCATGGCAGGAGTAAACAGTCGCTGACCTTGGACAGATATTTGTGGGGGTTTTTGGCCAAGTAAAAAAAAATAATGTCTGCTCTTCGTCTAAAAAAATAATAAATTTCCCCGAAACCCTCTTTATAGCTAAATGGGGAAAAATTCAAATGCAATAAAACTTTGCATTTGTATTTTCGAGAAGATAATTATTTCCTTTTTTTATTGCTGAGGGTTTCCTTGTTTATTGGGTTGGGGCACAAAATGATGAAAGTTTTCCAAAATAAAATGTTATACACAAAATACGTGAAGTCTAATTTTTAAAAGAAAGGATGCATCCCCGATCTCTATGGTTTGCTACTTAATCTTTTACTACGGGGGACTTTTCCCATTTTGACATAAAATAAAATCTGAATTACAATTACAATATATATACATATCTCACAAAATGATACACCCCTCACCATTTTTGAAAAAAATTAATTATTTTTTTCAGGGGGCAACAATGAAGAATGAAACTTTGATACAATGAAAGAATATGTACACTTCATAAAAGTGTTTTTTCTCAAAGTCACCACATGTCTAAACCAGCAACAAAAGTGAAAATGTTAGGTCATTCTTGCCCGGTCATTGATGCAATCCCCATGATGCAAATCCATTAAGTGCTATTCCATAAGTGTGTTAGAATTATACCAGAAAGTTTCATTATGGATAAAGGGAAAAACCTGTAAGAAATCTCTACCTGACCTTCTTCTTCTGTCAATTACAGGTATGTTTTCCCTGTGCCCACCACTCCCTCCTCCACTTGCTGTCTGAATGTTTATGGACCCCCCAACACCAAGAAATCCTCCATCTGTATTGTTTAAACCCCCTGCTTGCTGTTTTAAAATTTTGTTTCCCCCCTGTGAACCCCCACTCCACCCCTCCTTGCTGTCTAAATTTTATGGGACCCCAACACCCAAAAAAACCTCCTCTGTATGCTTAACCCCTGCTTGCTGTTTTAAATGTTTTTTTCCTGTGAACCCACCCCCCCATCTCCACTTGCTGTCTGAATGTTTATGGGACTCCAAAACACCAAGCAACCCTCCATCTGTATTGCTTAACCCCGCTCTGCGTTTTAAAAATGTATGTTTCCCCCTGTGAACCAAACCACCCCCCATCCTCCCACTTGCGTCTGAATTTTATGGGACTCCAACACCCAAGCAATCCTCCTTCTTATTGCTTAACCCCTCTCTGCTTTTTTTAAATGTATGTTTCTCCCTTAAAAAAAACCACTCCCATCCTCCACTTGTGTTAAATGTTTAGGGACTCCAACACCCAAGCAACCCTCCATCTGTATTGCTTAACCCTGCTTGCTTTTTTAAAATGTATGTTTCTCCCTGTGAACCCCATCCCATCCTCCATTGCTGTCTGAATGTTTAGGGGATCCAAAAACCCCAAGCAATCTCCTCTGTTTTGCTTAACCCTGCTCTGCTGTTTTAAAATGTAATGTTATGAATTTGTGTTTATAATAAACTTTTTTGCATCCCCAAAGTGAAAAGAGGCCTCTTGCCCACCTTTTCCTCATTGAAATCCTTCGGCTCGTAAATCCTCCAAAATCCCACTTTTTTTTTAAAATTGGGTTCTGATCTAAGTTTTTTATATATAAGGCCTTTTAGGCATTTTGCCGGTCATTGTTTGCAATCCAAGAGCAATATCCATTAAGTGTTTTCCCAAAATGTGACTTCAGAATTTTACCTTTAAGGAGCCAAAAATGAACCGGGGAATGACCCAAAGGTAACCATTGATTGTTGTTTATGTCAGACCACCCCCAAAATGCACTTCTACCCCCTTTTCATACTACCCCCTAGTGCTCAAAACTCCTTTGCTACCCTCACACACCCACACTTGGAAAACGACTTCCATATTCCCCGTCTATTTCCCTCACACCTGACCTCTGCTCCCACTCTTTCACGCTTAAAAAACCTCTCTCAAAAAACCTAACAACCCCTTTTGCTCTTTCCCAACACCCCCCTACACTCTCCCTGCTTCTTTTTCTGCTGGGGAATTTCCCCAACCCCCGGGCCCCCTCAAACATCCCCATTTTATTTACCTCCCCCTTACAGACCAAGAAGAAAAAACTGCCAAAAACCCCTTAAATAAAAAAAGCCATTCCCTCCCCCCCGTATCCCTACCCCCATTTCTGGAGCTCTTTGGAAGCAAGTTTGTAAGCCAAGCTTTCTTGCCCATGATCTTTCTCCCGCAACCTAACCTTTCTTGGTTAACGAAACTTGGCTGACACCTTCTGCAAACCCCCCCTGTTTGCACTCTTTTTGGCGGGCTTCAGTTTCCCCACACCCCCCGCTCTGGAGTAAACATGGCGGCGGTGTGGCCTTCTTTGTAGATACCTGCTCTTTTGCCCCCGTCCCCACTACCTTCCCTCACCCTCCCCTCTCGAGGTGCACTCCTTTCCGCATTACTCCCCCCCCCAACCCCCCAAGGGGCTTTTTGGTTTATGTCCCCCAGGCCCTGCCACCACCTTCCTCGACCCTTCGCTTCCTGGCTCCTTACTTTCTTCTCCATGACTCCCCACTATTTTTTGGGAGATTTCAACACCCCCAATGACACCCCTGCTCCATATAACAAACTCCTGTCACCTTCCTCTTCCTTCGGCCTCATCAGTGGCCCTCTGGAGCCACTCATAAAGATGGCACCCATGGCCTCATCTTCACCCACCTCGTCCTCATCTAAACCTCAATCTCTCCTCTCCCATCTCTGACCACAATCTGCTCCCCCTTCTCCCCCAAATTTTCCACCACACCTCCCCCCAAATCTCTGCTCCCCTAAAAACCCTAAAAACCCCTTTCCCCCCCCCCCCCCCTCACACTCTCTTGAATCTCTTTCTCCCCCTTTTTCCATATCCTCTTTATGACCTGACCAGCCACCATTTTCTACAAAAAAACAAAATTTACTTCCACTTTGACATGGTCGCCCCTCACAACACAGAAATGCAAAACCCAAACAGACAACCCTGGCACACAGACTCCACCAAAAAACTGAGGCGAGCTTCCAGAATTGCTGAAACCCCCCGGGGAAAAAAAAGCCGCTCCCCCGACGACCTGCCTTTACAAACAATACTGCATAATTTAAATCTGACTCTCATCAGCCAAACGGGGTACTTCCCCCCCCCTTCTTCCCTCCCTTTTCCACAACCCGACAATGTTCAAAAACCTTAACGCTCCCTCGCCCACCGCACCCCTCCCCCATCTTCCTCTCGCAGACGATTTCCCGCCATCATTCCCCTAATAAGATCAATCTCATCGGGACAAAGCTTCACCCCACAGTCCCCTCGTCTATCTCTTTTCCTGCAGTGCCCCCAAACCCCCACCTCTAACCTGCTATAAACCACACCCTCCAAAAATTGCTTCTTACTGCCACTTGCAACCTTTTTCCCATTACTGCCAAATCCAAACTCCTCCCTGTAATCTCGACCCACGCCATCTCACCTCACCCCTGACCTTAGGGTGATCATCCGCCCCGCCCATTCTTAAACCTATCTTAACTCGGGATCTTCCCTTCACCCTTTTAAAACATGCGACCATCACCCATCTTAAAAAAACCTCTCTTGACCCCTCTTGTCTGTCCAACTATCGCCCCATCTCACTGCTTCCATTCGCCTCCCAACTCCTCGAAAACAGTCCATCTTCAACTTTCCTTCATTATTCACCAACTCTTCCTTGACCCACTGCAATCTGGTTTCCGAACCCCCCCCCCTACAGAAACCGCCCTAACCAAAGGCCCAAAGACCCGCAAAAGGCCCAAAACCTCCGCAACTACTCGTGCTTTCCTCCTAGACCTGTCCTTGCCTTTGAACTGTCGACCTTTTTCCCCCCTGTACAAACTCTGCCCCCTGGGATAGGACTTGGGGTTTTCCCGGATTTTCCTCTACCCCAATGATCGGCTTTAGCGCTTCACTCACCCCACCTCCCCCCCGGCCCTTTTCTGTTGGTTTACCCCAGGGGTCTGTCTGGGCCCTCTCCCTTTTTTTATTACATGTGGTCTGGGTCAACTAATAGCACGCATGGCTTTCAATACCTCTGTATTTCTGATGACACCCAAAATTACTTCCGGCCCGATGTCACTTCTTTAAATCTCCCGGATCCCGGGCTGTCTTTTCCATATCCTCCCCTTTTTTCCTCACGTCTCCTGAAGCTAAAAGTGGGGAAAAATGAATTCATCATTTTACACCATCCAACTCCACCCCTCCACCTGATCTCTTATCACGTCAATGACTCATCTCTCCCGCTCCACAAGTCGCTGCCCTTGGGGTTAACCTTGACTTTCCAATCGTCTTCAAACCACACATCCAAACCTCACATCCACGCCCCCCCACCCGAAAAATATTCCCCTATCCGTTCTTTCCTTAACTTCGAAAGCACAAAAATGCTGGGCCATGCCTCGTTTCTCCCCCCTAGACCTGCAACATCCTTTCTCTGTGGCCTCCCAGCTAGACCCCCACTCCCCTCAATCCTCCCTTTAATCTGTGCCCGTCTGATACACCTCTCTCTCGTACTCCCCCTGCCTCTCCCTTCCCAAACCCTTCACTGGCTTCCCATTGCCCAGCGAATCCAGTTCAAATTAGCAAACTTGCCCAAAAGGTTCCTAACCCATTCCCCCCTAATCTTGCTTAATCTCCCAATATTCCCCCCACGCAACCTCCGCTCCTACAGGACCTTTTTTCTGCTTCCCCTTATCAGCTTCACAAACCGTCTCCAGATTTCTCCCTGCTTCATCCACATTGGAATCACTGCCCAAAACCCCCGACTTCCCCCCCTCCACCGCTTCAAAGGCAACCTGAAAACCCATTTCTCAGGTTTTTCTTAACCAACAAAACCCCGCTGCACTAAATATCCTTAACCATGTTGCCCCCCACCTTTGTCTCTTCCCCCCTTCCCCGTAGATGTAAACCCTCAGGGAGGGACTTCTCTTCTGTACCCGTTTTAGTAGTTAAATTTTTCACCTTTTTATTTTTGACCTTTTATGTAGAACCGAATGTACAGCGCTTGGAAAAGGGCGCTCAAAAAAAATAAAAAAAAAATAAGTCAAAAGGACGCGTTAAAATTTTTGTGTAGCCACCCTTATTTTCCAGCACTGCCTTAACTTTCTTGGGACTTTGGGGGTTCGTAGAGTTCATATTTTTGCACTGGAATCCTCTTCTAATCCTTCTGACAGGTGGAGAAGGTTAGAAAACTTTCATTTCCATTTTGTTCGGGATACTCCTCAAATGCTAGAAGGAATAAGGTTGGAGACTGCTTGGGGAAGTCCAACACTTTGTTTTTTTTAAATTTTCTTTAGCAAAACAGTGGTTGTATGGGGTGTATTTGAGGGAGTTATCTGATGAAATACTGCCCCGTGGCTGATTTCCTTGTTGCAATCATGGTTCTCTCAATGAACTGTGTCCCTACAGCCAGCAGCATCCAAAAATGACTCTCCCACACTATGCTTGATGTAATCAAGACACACTTGTCTTGTATCCCACCTGGGTTTCCGCCAGCCTGCTTGATGCCATCCGAAAAATTAATTATTTGGGTTTATAAGGGCCCAGTCAATGGTTCCGAATCCTGAAACTGTGGTCCTCTACTCCCCCGTAAAATGTGTGCAGGATTTCTTGTGCATTATCTTTAGAAAGGGTGACTCCCCCGCATTTAAAAACTGCAGAAAAGCTGGCAGACTATTGTTATTTTGGGAAGATAATCTCTGGATTTAAAGTGAAAAAGTGCACTTAATTTTTTGGGCGACAAGGCAAGGCTTTTTTCTGAGTGGAACTATTTTTGTTAAACCACTGTGTGGTTTTTGGGCCCCCTGCAGAGTAATTTTCGGGTTTGGAATCTTTTATAGCCCTTTGGGAAACTTTATGTTTAGAACAATTATTTTTTTCAGTTCTCAGAGGGGTTTGCCAGAGGTGCCTGTTTAAAAATCCCGTGACCAGATTAGAGCAAAAAAACCAAATTTAACACACCCTTTCTACATTCACACCTGAGACCCCGCAACAGGTCAATGAACTTTTGGAGGGAAAATGGCCCAAATTGGTCACATTTTTTTCCCTTTCCTGGGGTGTACTCACTTTTGTTGCCCGCAATTAAAATATTGTGCGGTGTGTTATTTTGGGGGGACACCAAAATTACTTTATACAAGTGTTACACGACTTCTTTACATTGTATCAAAGTGTCTTTCTTTTAATGTTACATGAAAAAAAATTTGAGCTCTCGGTTCACATATAGACAGAACAGTTTAAGCTGCCCCCGACTTCAACGTGGTTCCAAATCGGGCAGTCCTATCCTATTTTACTCTCAATCGAGCCCCAAACCCGGCCTCTACTGGGCACGACCTCCATTATTTAGAGAGAAAAAATAAAAACACCCCAACCCGCAAGGCCCTTTTATGAAGCCTGTGAAGTGGGGGGGAAGAAAACCAAAAGGAAGCACCCTTCCTTTCCCTATAGGGTTTAAAAAACAAAAATAACCAAGTATAAACGTTGTTTCTGCCCCAAAAAATTTTGAAAAAAGTATGCAAACCTGGGGCTGGCAGGGCCGGCACACATGTATCATCATGTACACACACAAAACCGCGCCAGCGGGGCCCTTTCTGCAAAATGGGCAATACACTAGTCGAAATCCCCAAAGAGCATTTTGCTATTATCAACATGAAAAAAATTGAGATCTGGTTTAATATCTTGTTTAGAAAATGTTTAAGCGCCCAGACTTCAAGTGGTCTCAAAAGGGCAGCCTATCCCTTTTTTACCTCTCAATCGAGCCCAAACCGGCCTCTCATGGGTCACCGACCCCCATTTTCAGAGGGGAAAAAATAAAAAAACCCAACGCAAAGCTGCCCTTTTATGACAGTCTGTGAGAGTGGGCGGGGACAAAAACCAAAAAGGAAAGACCCTTCCCTTTCCCCTATAGGTTAAAATCAATGTACACCAAGTTAACGTATGTTTCTGCCACAAAAAAATTTTGAAAAAAGTTGCAAACCTGGGGGGCCCCTGGCAGGGCTGCGGACAAGTAATATACATGTTAACACAAAGACCGCCCCCAGCGGCACATATATGCAAAAACGGCAATACACTGTCGAAATCCCCAAAGAAGATTTATGCTATCTATCATCATGAAAAAACTTTGAGACTTCGGTTTACATATCAAAAT
>JAODAL010059338.1:0-21543 GCA_025379985.1 Phyllomedusa bahiana
ACATATTGCAAAATACTTGTTTTTGCAAGATCTTTAACTTAGCTATCATCCTTTATTGGGGACCCCCCCTTTTTTAATACAATTAAAAAAGAGAAAAAAAGAATGGTGGGTTCCCAACGATTTTAAAATGTGTTTTCTAGAATTAAAGTACAAAAAAAACTTGCAGTACAAAATAATGTTAAAAAAATTCCTCTGAATTGTCAAGGGGAGGTACGGGAAAACTGACCAGATGTGGTTTATTCGAGGACATGGATATGGAGCACGGACAGGAACAAAGTACAGAGACCATTTCCTCCAGACGTTGAGTAAAATGAGAAAAGAATGAAAAGATAAAGGGACCTGGGTGTAAAGGAGCGTTAAACCCCAGTATTTTCCAAGTGAAGTCAATTGGTCCACACTCATACGGGGGGGAAAGTGCTCCCCAGTTATTGCTTGTATGGGGAAGGTGGATTTTCTCCACTTCCGCTTCTGCCTCTGCTTCGCATGACAGTTTTCGTTGCTGCGTCATAGGATTTTAACTGCGTGTTAATAGATGGGACGCACCCACTGTAATGGCCCTGGTCATGCTGTGGCCCGGAAAGGGTTAGTAAATGTCCATTGAAATAAAATGGTGGTTGAAAGACCCCCTTTTTGGCACTTTTTAAATGTGGGGGTCATGTAGGTTTGGGGCTCATGCTGTGGCCGGACGGGTTTTTGTAATGTCCAGTGAAACTAAAAAGGGGGGTTGAAAAACCCCTTTTTTCCGGCCTTTTAAATGGGGGGTCATGCAGGTTTGGGGCTCATGCTGTGGCCCAGGACAGGTATGCAATGTCCAGTAAATAAAATGGTGGTTGAAAGACTCCTTTTTTCCGGCACTTTTTAAATTTGGGGGTTATGCAGGGGTTGGGGCTCATGCTGTGGCGCGGACAGGTAAAGTCAATGTCCAGTAAAACTAAAAATGGTGGTTGAAAGACTCCTTTTTCCGGCACTGTGTAAATGTGGGGTCATGCAGGTGTGGGGCTCTTGCTGTGGCCAGGACAGGTATAGTCAATGTCCAGTTCAACTAAAATGGTGGTTGAAAGACCCCTTTTTTCCCGGGCACTTTTTAAATGTGGGGGTCATGCGGTTTGGGGCTCATGCTGGTTCCAGGACGGGAATTCAATGTCCAGTTCAAGTAAAATGATGCTTCATTTTCATACTGCCTTCTGGCACTTTTTAATTTGTGGGTGATGCAGGTTTAAGGGTCATGCTGTGGTACAAGACAGGGATAGTGAATGGTGTGTGAATTTTTTTCTGTGGCTTTTATAGCCTAAGTGTTGTGCCTAAGATGTAGCAGGTATCCATTTGACTGTTGTGGCTGTTAATTCCAGCTTCTCCAGCCCTGTTTGGGTGTAAGAATGAAGGTGTTGTTGTTCTCCCATAGACTTTAATGGTCATCGGAGATGACCGACTATCGACTATCGAAAACCTTATCGATGGTGGTCGACTATCGACTATCGATCAATGTCGATAGCCAATGTAATCGCTCAACACTATTCCTGATCCCACACTTGCCATTAGAATGGATCTACATGTTTTATATGGCTATATAAATATTAATATTTTTTAGTTGCAAGTAGTTATCTAAGCCTTTCTTGAATCCCTCAATTGTTCCTGCTGTGACCAGCTCCTCAGACAAGATCTCTTCTGGAGATTGAATCCTTTTTTCCTCCAGATGAAGGAAATGTTCTTCTGTCTTATGAGGTGTTTTACATGAAATAGCTTTTCTCCATACTTTTTGTAGGGGACATCTACAGTATATACTTATATAAATTAATCATGTCCACCCGAAGTTGTCTTTTCTTAAGACTAAATAAGTTTCATTATTTTAATTTCTCCTTATAACTAAGATGTTCTCCTTGTTAGTTTGGTTGTTCATTTTTGCACTCTCTCCAAATTCCATTGCCTCTGTTCTATAAATTGGAGTCGAAAACAAAACAGCATATTCCAAATGAGGCCACACTACTGCTTTATATAGCGGTAATATTACATCCCTGTTCTGCAAGTCCATGCCTCTTTTAGTACACCACAATATCCTGCTAGCCTTAGAGGCAGCTGATTTGCATTGCATGCTCTTCTGTCTTCTATAGTCTATAAGTACTCCAAGATCCTTTTCAACAAGCTATTCTCCCAGTTGTTAACCCTGTATGGTGCCTACAGATTTCTAGTATCCAGATGAAATCACTTTATATAATATAAATTTGTAGCCACATATTCTTGTATTAAGTGCCTTATGAGCCCTCAAACAGTGTTTCGACAATAGATGTTAAGCGTACTGGTCTGTAATTACCTAGGATAGACCCTGAACTCTTTTTGAAGATGGGAACCACATTTATCTTGCATCAGTCTCCTGGCACTTTACCAGTCTCCAGAGAATCTCTAGATATCATGTACAGAGGCACAGAAATAACTGAGCTGAGCTCTTTCAGAACTCGTGGATGTATGCCACATGGGCCTAGAGCCTCGGTCACATTAAGTTTATTTAACTGGACTTGGACCATTTCTTCACTCGGCCAATTAATTATACCAGTTGATGTAATAACAGTACTGGCACTGCCTATATCATCCTTGGAACCGCCTTCATCAGGCTTGGTTCCACCTACACGCCGTTCCAGCATGGGTTTATGAAGGATCGGTCCTGTCAGACTAATCTCATCAGCTTCTATGAGGAAGTCAGTGCTAGACTGGATCGGGGTGAGGCACTGGATGTCATATATTTTAGATTTTTCTAAAGCATTTGATACGGTGCCACTAAAAGGTTGGTAAGTAAATGAGAATGCTTGGATGGGGAAAAACGTGTGCAAGTGGGTAAGAACTGGCTCATGATAGAAAACAAAGGGTAGTTAATTAACGGTGCATTTCTCTGACTGGATTTTCTGTTACTAGTGGCGTACCACAAGGGTCAGTATTGGGCCCTATCCTCTTCAACAAATTTTTATTAACGATCTTAACCATGGATTGCACAGTAGAAATATCGATCTTTGCAGGACGATAAAAGCTCTGTAAAGTAATCAACAAAATAGAGGATAATGTGTTATTACAAAGGGATCTGGATAAGTTTGAGGCCTGGGCAGGGAAATAACAGATGAGGTTTAACACAGATAAATGCAAGGTTATGCACATGGGGAGGAAAAAATCCATTACATGACTACATGTTAAATGGAAAAAGGCTGGGTAAAAGTGACATGGAGAAGGACTTGGGAATCCTGGTGGACAGTAAACTTAATTGTAGCAGCCAGTGTCAGACAGCAGCTGCCAAGGCAAATAGGATCATGGGGTGCATTAGAAGGGGCATAGAGGCACATGATGAGAACATTATTCTCCCATTATACAAGTCACTGGTTAGACCACACATGGAATATTGTGTACAGTTTTGGGCACCAGTGCACAGGAAAGACATTGTAGAGCTTGAACAGGTACAAAGGCGGGCAACAAAAATAATAAAAGGACTGGGTGGATTACAGTACCCAGAAAAGTTAACAAGATTAGGGTTATTTAGTTTAGAGAAAAGACGGCTTCGGGGGGGACATAATAAATATGTTTAAATACATCAAAGGTCAATATAGAGATCTCTCCCAAGATTTATTTATACCCAGGACTGTATCTAGAACAAGGCGGCATCCTCTACGTCTTGAGGAGCGAAAGTTTCTACATAAACATAGTAAGGGACTCTTCACTGTAAGAGCAGTGAGACGGTGGAACTCTCTGCCAGAGGAACTTGTCATGGTGAATTCACTAACAGAATTCAAAAAGGGTTTGGATGCATTTCTGGAGCGTAATAATATAACAAGTTATAGTGTCTAGGATTCTGGAGAGGGGTCATTGATCCAGGGATTTTTCCGATTGCCAGATTGGAGTCGGGAAGGAATTTTTCCCTAAAATGAGGACAATTGGCTTCTACCGCATTGGGGTTTTTTGCCTTCCTCTGGATCAACACCTTAGCACCACAGGCTGAACTGGATGGACGTCTCGTCTTTTTTCGGCCTTACAAACTATGAAACTATGAAACTACATCAGCACTGACACCGCCTCCTTCAGCACTGACACCATCCCCATCAGCTACTTTCTTCCCTTTTTGTATATACAAAGCGGAAGAACCTATTTAGTAGCTCTGCTTTCTCCTAATGCCTTGTGACCAGCCTCTGATTACTGTTATTTTAAAATTTCTACATTCTAGTTTGGTTTGCTAACATTTATATGTTTAAAACATTTATTACTTTTTAAAGATTTGTTTAAATGCTCCTGGCTAATAGAGTATTTTTGATCATGGGTATCCTACTATGACCTAATGTTAAATAATACTTTGTGCAGAACCTCCTATTACCCTCCACCCCAATGTATTTATCATCCAAAGCTGGTTCGAAAACATGGTGATAACTTTTCTTTGGATTCTGTTGATAGGGTAATCAGTTGAGAATATCATACCATGTGTTGGGTATAGTCTCTTTATTATCAATACTGTCAGAGTATATAATATTTCTATATCTTTTTTGTCTTACTGCCTATCAATTTATTTTACTTAGCCTTAACTATTAGTAGTTTATATCCATTGGATTATTTAACGTAACCTTTTGTACTCGATATTGAGTCTTGATGATAAGCCTCCTGTTACTTAGGTCACCATTATGCTATTGTGTCCAACATAGTATCTGTATAGTTGGGGCGCCCGAGTGAGCCCTTGTTTATGGGGCGCGTGTGCACTGTTTTGCTAGTTGCGCGGCGGGGACCGGGACACGTGCGCGTTTGCACTCGTTCCGCCAGTCTAGTTCTTATCTGGGGCGCACGTGCCGTGAATTACTTTAGTTTTGCCACGTCCGGTTTGTCACTTCCGGTTTGTCACTTCCGGTTTGGCGGAATGGGAGGCGCGCGGAACATGTGGTGTTTGGCGTCTTTGTTTTGCTATTGAGCATCTGCAAGGACTTTGCTCCTGTATCATTGGTGAGTAAAGTGGCATTGGATTGGCTGAGTAGTTTATTTGGTTAATAGGGGTGGGTATATAAGTGATATACTGTCTGGCACTTACTTGTGGCCTCATCATGCCATCACTTGGACCATCATCATCTCTCATCACAGATGTATAATTAAAGTCCCCTGATCAACCATAACTAGGGGAAACGCGACGGGACTTATGACTGTGAGCTTTAAGTTTGTTACTGTATAATTTAGTTAGTTAGGGTGAGTCGCTGAGAGGTGGGGTCGCCCTTTTCGGGGCGAGTGCTCTATCTGGATAGGACTAGTATAGTGATAGCGATAGTGCTTTTTCTATTATATGGTATATACTGGTCCAATGGGGCAACGGAGTCTACTGTGACAAGGTCTTCAGAACCGTGAGTTTTTGACCACATTTTTGACCATATTTTCCTCCCTCTTATAGGGGCACTTCTCCCTGCTAATAGGTATTTGGTACAATGTCTTTTTTTGCTGTGATTAGCTAGACATTGTCCACTTGCTTTTGTATCTAGGTACTGATATACACCGGGTACTTTATACATATACAGTTGCATATTTGTATAGTGGCTATATGTGTGAGGCCATTTTTATGTATAAAGGATAATTATTTTAATGCATATCTATTAAAGATTATTGTTTTAGGAATTTTTCTTTTGATCTGTGAGATGATAACTTTAAAGTATAATTTGATGACCTGTACAGCGACCAGGTCATCAATCCATCAGCAGTGCCATTGGGATGCAATGGAATGAAAGATTAACAACATGAATTTCTATCATCCAAGCCTAGCTGTGCGATGCAATCGTGTATCATGGGTCAAAAAAGGCTTGGACTGGTCCAAAGAGGAGCGCTCATACAAAGTAGCTGTAGGTTGAGCCCTCAGAATAAATTCCACTGGAAGGCCCCTAGTATCAATGTCACTGATGGGCCCCAAGAATCTACTCTGGTGGCCCCCAAAACACCATTGGTGGGCCCTAAGACTCAACTCCACTGGTGGGCCCCAGGCACCCCAGTTCAACACTGGATCAAAATGTCTAATAATAAAGATCAGTTAAACAAAAAAAAGTCTAGTAATTGTTTTTGATATCATTTTGAATCCATTCCATGAATAAATGCACGCTGTTCAGAGTACATAGATGGTTCTTACTCTATGCACAAAAGGGGAACCTACTAAAGAGACTGATGAACCTGCACATAAATGTTTATGCATATAATAAGCAGTCACTAACGTTCTAAATACAATCTAATTATTTTCAGCTATTGTGTTGCTTTAAAGGAAGGTTTGTAATGTTTCATAATCACCATCATTTTTGTGTCATCTTAAAATATTCAGTGCCTATTTTCGCTTTTTATATAGAGTTTGATGAACAAGAAAAAGAACCGATCAACTTTTGAGCTGCAGGCGCTTCGGTCATGTAACAAGTGTGGGAAATGATTTCTAACTGCAGTTAAAATTATTAAACTTCAATTATTCATGCTGGCAATGATTACCTCTCCCTTACTGACGATCCCAGCCTCCCCGCTTAGATGAGATACTTAGTCCACAGACAGCCCTTGAGGAAAGAATTAATAATTGAATACAAGTTAATGATAATTACATGATAACTTTATTGGTTAAGCTCAGCTCACAATTTGATAGAGGCATTGACTAATATATGATAAAAACATTTTACATATAATATGAAATGTGAGCTAAGCAATCAAAAGTAGGGACATGCCACAATAATTTCATTTCTGATATGCATATTTTAAGGCCAAATTGAGAAGAATTATGACACTGTGTCAAAATTTATGAGATCATATTAAAGTCCAATTCGTTTTATGATGACTATATATTGTTACAGTATTCCTCATGTACAGATAAATATATTGATTCTTTCTGGAAGTAATAATTCGTGACAACAAAAAACATTTACATTTTGTTTATCAGCTTTAAAAGAAAAATTGTAATTCGCCATAATTTTATTTATTTATTTTTTTTAACATATGGATATTGGTATTCTCAATTGCAGGTATATCTAATAAATATTATCTACTTTAATGGGTATTTACACCTCAGAAAGTGATGCCACCATTCTGAGGTATGCTTAATCCATTGTTTTTCTACATTTCAACCACAGTTTGAGCAGGGAACTGCCGCAAAGCTCAATTCACATAAGTAGGGGTCATGCGGCAGTACCCTGTGTACAGTACCAGAGAATTGTGTTACCTTGTGGGGCGGGGGGAGTTTCTCTTTGAAGAGCATACCTATAAAGGAAAAGGGAGACTTAAAGGCCATATGATGCTCCTTGGTAAATATGCAGATAGACTCTAGGGAAGATAATAAGCTCTCTGATGCCACTTACTGAAAGCAACCTTTCTTACAGCGACATCTGACTCATTAAAGAGCCTTTAAACATGCCTAGAGATTTGAAACAAAGCCAGTAAATTCTCCTTAGAAAGACAATTTTGTTACGTATAAACAACTTTGAAGAGGACAGCACTGTGGACTCTCAGGGATACATGTATGAACTTCAGCACATCGAAATACATTGATTCAAGTTTTTTTGGGTGAAAACTGCGCCTGATGTATAACGGTGGCTGAAGTGTGCTCATAAATGTGGTGAAAACATCGATGTCTCTGGCTCAAATAGACCACATTGAAACAGGTCTGCCTGTTGGAGCTGTAATGCGCCTCACTTTGCCGACCCGCATTCCATACATGCATCAAAGTTTTCGAATGTGGTGCATCCTCAGAAAGCCCACAGAATGCCCCTTTATGTTAGGCGCATTACAAAGTGGCGAAGCTTTCGCAGAATGCGCCTAACACATAAGGTATATGCGTCCGACAGCGGAGCCGGCACAGTGAGGCGCATTATACGCCAGAAAAGAAGTGAAAAGCCCGATCATACATGTCCCCCTTAATTCTCAAGAACTTTGAACATCCTGGTTTGTGTTGCTTAAAATGGTCAGTGTTCAGTTTGACCACACTTTGTCAGAAAATGTGTGATATCCAAAACACAAATGTTTGGACTCTAACCCTAACCCCAATGCTAACCATAACCATAATCCAAAGTTGAAGTTAGGTTTAACTGGTTTGTAAGGGTTAATTTGTCATTTCATGGCCCTTACAGTCCAGTGGTGCTCTTAGTCCAACATTATTTCTGGTCTTATGTCACATTATGGAGTGGAGTGCAGTTGAGATGACATTGGCCTAAGCGCTGTTGGACCATAAGCACTACCTTCCTTAGGCAATGTCTTCATGGCAATATTAAAATCCGACGGCATTTTAACATTGCTGGACAGCGGCCAGACTGCGATTTGTGCCAAAAAACAGAGGTTGGTTTTCAGAATTGCCGTCGACCCATACCTTGAATGTACAGCAATCAGACGGCAATCCCACGGAATATGCAACATGGATTTTTTATTGATGTCTATGCCGCACTGCGTAATGTCGAATTTTCGGTAGATTCTAAATACTGAATCTGCCAAAAATCTGACGAGAATACCATGCTGTGTAGACATAACCTTATTCTATGAGATGTTTAGCATGTAGCAAGCTTTGAGCTGACTTATAGAATTAAGAAGCACAGTGGAAACACTCCTATGATCTTTTTTTTTTTTTTCTCAAGATGGATTAGTCACCAACAAAGGTGCTTGGCAATGGTTTATTCCTCTTTCCCCACTAAGGACACATGCATGGTTATTTCAGACTTTGTTATAAGAGTATGTTACAAATAGCTGTTGGCCAAATGAGTGCTAGGCAGACAGATATTGAAAGAGCATGCTTTATTTTGCAGAACTAGACAAACTGTATAGTGTAACAGCTGGAGTAGTAGATCCTCTGGAAAACCACAGGCGGTGGCATAATCTGCACCAGGGAGCAGAGTCTAAGGGGCTGCTGGTTTTCACCAGAGCCCGCCGCAAAGTGAGATGGTCTTGCTGTGGCAAGGAACCCCCATGTCACTACTCCTGCAGTGGCGGCCGAGGTGTAGTTTGGTACAAAATCATAAAGCAGGCTGGGGACAGGAAGAAAGGTCAGGACAGGGGGCAAAGGTTCGTGGTTGAGGGATGAAAGCGACAGGTATGGTACATGGTATAACAGGAAACAACTCAGGGAACGCTTGCTCACAAGGCTCAATGCACTATTGATCCAGCAGGGAACTAGGGAAGGGGCAGGACTTAAATAGGGTCAGCACCCGGTGATAGCAAATCACCGGTGCACTGGCCCTTCAAATCTAACTGAACTGCTGCGTGCGTGCCCTAGGAGGCATAGGCATGCAAAGCAGCTGGCAGGAGCAAGGATAGGTGAGTGATGGAAGGAGCTGCGAGTGCGCCTATGGTCCGACATGTGGGTCGCAGCGCCACTGGACACAGTGGGAGAAGCGGCGCTACGGGTGCACCTGCAATCTGGAGTGTTGGTTGCGGGAGCACCCGTTACATAACTGGGCAGCCACTATAACCTTCTCAGCGCGAATGGACGTCACTGCACATCCAAACTAGGCTAAAGGAGTATGGAGCGGGTTAATTTGTTAGCCTGCTCCATATGCTACAGTTAGATACAGCCAGTGACTTCCAGAATCAAAGTCAGCTCCAATCCTGGCAACTTAATCATAAAGTGGTATTTAAATTATTAAATGTGGGACAACTGTCCTTTGAAGTCCCCAATCACCCCCCTGTGATACGATCATATGCAAGGTTGAATAGGAGATGAATGAAATACCTATATATGACAACACATCACTACTGCTTTATTTAGTACAAGTGATTAAGTAATCTAATATTTAATTCTCCTAAGGGGACTAAAATGTAAAAAATAAATAAATAAATAATTTAAAAAGTTGCAAAAAATAAAAAATATTTGGAAAAGAATACAAAATAATGTTTTTATAAAAACCTTTTCCCATTTATCATATCAATTTTTAAAAAAGGAGCTTAATCAGTATTGCCACAGTAACACAGTAACCGGAATCCTCACAAAAAATTGCACTTTTTTCATGTTCCACTCCACAAGGAATTTTTGGGGGATTTCAAAGTACATTAAAAGGTATGATCAATAGTACCATTACTTTTTAAATTGTTTCCTGCAAAAAAGCAAGCCCTCATCAGTCTATCTAGACTAGAAAAATAAAAATAAAATTATGTCTCTTGGAAAATAGGGAAGAAAAAAAGAAAAAGAAAAATCTGATTAAAAAAATATTTAAAGGGATTAAATCAAAGAAATGTTTTCTGTATATGGCCATTAGCAATACATAACCAGGTGGACTATAAATAGCTAAAACTTATAAATACCATTGACTGATCAAGCACTGCTCAATTTACTTGGTTTATTTCAGTAATAATCAGTGAAAACAGCTCTACACTACACATAATACAGGATCTGTACAAGATAAGAAATTCAAATACCAGTACGTATAGCACTTCCGTAGGTAAACTGCGATATGTTAATGAACCTTTTTCAAAAGTTGTTCAAAAATGGCTAGAGCAAGAAATGTACTATGCTTAAAAATGTATTATGCTTAAAAATGTCTAACATTGTTTACAATCACTTTTCAATATAATATTTTCAGTGGATGTTTTTCCTTTTTTTTCCAGTGACATTTTATATATGACTACTCTGCAGTAGTGTTGAGCGATTATTATCGACAAAGTTGAAATCGGCACGGTTTTTATGTTGATCGTATTTTTTCGATTACACGATAATTTAGGTTAAAATCTGCGCATAATCTATTAATATCACACCATTTTCGCCGCTTCCTGTCATTTTGGTGGCCAGCAAATCAGCTTAGAGAATAGAACAGGGTAAGCTGATTGTGCAACGTCATGACTTGGATGTGTATGGTTATGATTGGCTGGAAAAATCACATGACCTCATTTTACATAGAACAGCCCTTCCTGTTCATGATCAGTATGTGTCTGTGTATCATAAGAGCAGGACGTGTGCTTTGTCTCTCTCAAAACAGCTCAGCAAAACTATTCTCTTTGTTCACACAGACATCTATGCTTTTAGCTGTGAACATTAGAACTTAGGTAGATTAGAGATTTTCTGTTTTTAGTTACTTAGGCTGAGAATTTTAAAGGAGCATCTAGCTCTGTACAGCTGTGGGGGAGGGGAACTGGGGGGTGCGGGTGAACAGACAGACAGGCAGGCAGGCGGGCAGGCTTTTGAAAGGAGAGTTGATAATTGTGCTGCCGAGACTCTGCTTTGACCCTACATTGAAATGGGTTTTTATTAACAGTTTTTGGCCAGTTTTTGGTGAAATATTAGCTTGTATTTTGTGCAGCCTGTACTTATATTAGGATACAGATCTTTTCTAGTCACCGCAGGTGTATTTATAGGTACAAAAACCACGTTTTATTATCCGTACAAAATTTAATTACATGTTTTTCACTTTGGCGCAGCCCAGCTTTGTTCAAAGACCCATTTTTTACTTAAAATAGGATACAGAACATTTCTAGTCACCGCAGGTGTATTTATAGGTGCAAAAACCACCTTTTATTATCCGTAAACATTTCAAATAGGTGTTTTTTTTTTACTTTGGTGCGGCCCAGTTTTGTTCATAGAGCCACCTTGCACTTAAATTTGAATACAGCAATTTTGTAGTCACCGCAGGTGTATTGATAGGTGCAAAAAACGCCTTTTATTATCCGTACACAATGTAATTACGTGTTTTTCACTTTGCGCAGTCCAGCTTTGTTCATAGAGCCACTTTGCACTTAAATTTGAATACAGCAATTTTGTAGTCACCGCAGGTGTATTTATAGGTGCAAAAAACGCCTTTTATTATCCGTACACATTTCAAATAGGTGTTTTTTTTACTTTGGTGCGGCCCAGTTTTGTTCATAGAGCCACCTTGCACTTAAATTTGAATACAGCAATTTTGTAGTCACCGCAGGTGTATTTATAGGTGCAAAAAACACCTTTTATTATCCGTATACATTTCAAATAGGTGTTTTTTTTTTACTTTGGTGCGGCCCAGTTTTGTTCATAGAGCCACCTTGTACTTAAATTTGAATACAGCAATTTTGTAGTCACCGCAGGTGTATTTATAGGTGCAAAAACCATGTTTGTTATCCGTATAATTTTTAAAGAGCTGTATTGCACGTGGTGCGGCCCTAGTTTTTTTCCAAATAGCCACGTTCTACGACAATTTTTCTATCAACTTCTCTTGTTTGTCATTGCTGCAAAAAACGCAATTTCTCATCCGTTTAACTTCTGAATAGTTTTATTGTGCTTGTTGAATCTCAGTTTGGTGCAGATAGCGCACTTGTATGATATTTTGTTGAAAACTATCAATTCCTAGTCCTACTGGGCAGTTGTAAATCCCTGGAACTGAAGGAAGAACACTGTTGATTTTGTCTTACGGTTCTTCCACCAGACCGCATTTCACAGTTATTCGCTAGAAACATTTCAGTTTCTAATCCTAGTTGGCTGTAGGAAATTAGAGGGATTTAAGAATAGCTGTGATTTGCCATCTTTTAATAAGAGACAGTCAAAAACTCTTCCATACCTTCTTAAATTTTTATCTTTCTGAACATGGAGCGAAATGCAGGTGGTAAGGGAGCAAAGAGGGGGGTAGGACATGGAGGTACAGGTACGAGAGAGGTGTTCCTTCCAGTGCTGGAGACAACACGTATGCAAGCGGATCATCGGTTGCAGAACCGTCAGGCCTGTCATCGCTGGGTCAGGGCCCTGTGAATCTCAGTAACGAACAGCGTCGCCAATCTGTTCTTCAATGGTTAATGCAACCTGCATCCAGCAGTCTTATCTCTTCGTCCTCCCAGTCACGGCCACAAATGTCGTAATCAGCATCATCAGCATCCTTCCAACATGAAGCGAAGGCAGCCCAAATGTCAAGGGTCATGTTTTGAATTTTTGGGGGCATTTTGCAGTGAAATGCAGCTATACTACAGATCCTATTCTAAAAAAAATTGGTTTCTAACAGACATTTGTTCTTCACAATTGTCAAAAGTGGCTCAAGGGTGATGGTGCTGTCAAAAACAGGAATAGGTAGGACACTGTTAATGGACTCATATTGCAAAATGACTTGTTTTGCAAGATCTTTAACATAGCTAGCAATTCCTGTAGTGAGACAACCCATTTAATACAATTAAAGAAAGAGAAACAAAGACGTGGTGGGATTCCATCCTATTTTAAAAATTTGTTTTCTAGAATTAAACTACTAAAAAACTTGCATGTACAAAATAGATGATACAAATATTCCTCTGATTTGTTCAAGGGATGTACAGGAAGACTTGAACAGATGTAGGTTACCCAGGACAGGTATAGTCAATGTCCAGTGAAACTAAAATGGTGGTTCAAAGACTCCTTTTCCCAGCACTTTTTAATCTGTGGGTCAGACAGGTTTAATGGTCATACTGCGGTCCAGGACAGGTACAGTCAAAGTCCAGTTCAACTAAAATGGTGGTTCAAAGACTCCTTTTTCCAGCACTTTTTAATCTGTGGGTCAGACAGGTTTAATGGTCATACTGCGGTCCAGGACAGGTATAGTCCAAAGTCCAGTTCAACTAAAATGGTGGTTCAAAGACTCCTTTTTGTTGCACTTTTTAATATGTGGGTCAGACAGGTTTAATGTGTCATACTGCGGTACAGGTACAGATTAGTTAATGTCCAGTTTTCAACATAAAACGGTGTTCAAAAGAACTACCTTTTTGTGCCCTTTTTAAATCTGGGGATCATGCAGGTTTGGGGCTCATCCTGTGGTACAGAACAGGTATAGTCAATGTCCAGTTCAACTAAAATGGTGGTTCAAAGACTCCTTTTTCTTGCACTTTTTAATCTGTGGGTCAGACAGGTTTAATGGACATACTGTGGTACAGAACAATTATAGACAATGTCCAGTTCAACTAAAATGGTGGTTCAAAGACTCCTTTTCCGGGCACTTTTTAATCTGTGGTTCAGACAGGTTTAATGGTCATACTATGGTACAGAACAGGTATAGTCAATGTCCAGTTCAACTAAAATGGTGGTTCTAAGACTCCTTTTCCCAAAACTTTTTAATCTGTAGGTCAGACAGGTTTAATGGTCATACTGCGGTACAGGACAGATATAGTTAATGTCCAGTTCAACTAAAATGGTGGTTCAAAGATTCCTTTTTGCGGCCCTTTTTAAATCTGGGGATCATGCAGGTTTGGGGCTCATGCTGTGGCCCAGGACAGGTATAGTCAATGTCCAGTTCAACTAAAATGGTGGTTCAAAGACTCATTTTTCTTGCACTTTTTAATCTGTGGGTCAGACAGGTTTAATGGTCATACTGTGGTACAGAACAGGTATAGTCAATGTCCAGTTCAACTAAAATGGTGGTTCAAAGACTCCTTTTCCCAGCACTTTTTAATCTGTGGGTCAGACAGGTTTAATGGTCATACTGCGGTACAGGACAGATATAGTTAATTATAGTTATTTGAACTAAAATGGTGGTTAAAAGACTCCTTTTTGCGGCACTTTTTAAATCTGGGGGTCATGCAGGTTTGGGGCTCATGCTGTGGCCCAGGACAGGTATAGTCAATGTCCAGTTCAACTAAAATGGTGGTTCAAAGACTCCTTTTTCTTGCACTTTTTAATCTGTGGGTCAGACAGGTTTAATGGTCATACTGCGGTACAGGACAGATATAGTCAATGTCCAGTTCAACTAAAATGGTGGTTAAAAGACTCCTTTTTCCGGAAGTTTTGAAATCTGTGGGTCATGCAGGTTTGAGGGTCATGCTGCGGTAAAGGACATGTATAGTCAATGTCCAGTTCAACTAAAATGGTGGTTCAAAGACTCCTTTTCCCAGCACTTTTTAATCTGTGGGTCAGACAGGTTTAATGGTCATACTGCGGTACAGGACAGATATAGTTAATGTCCAGTTCAACTAAAATGGTGGTTCAAAGACTCCTTTTTGCGGCACTTTTTAAATCTGGGGGTCATGCAGGTTTGGGGCTCATGCTGTGGCCCAGGACAGGTATAGTCAATGTCCAGTTCAACTAAAATGGTGGTTCAAAGACTCTTTTTTCTTGCACTTTTTAATCTGTGGGTCAGACAGGTTTAATGGTCATACTGTGGTACAGAACAGGTATAGTCAATGTCC
Organism: Phyllomedusa bahiana; assembly: GCA_025379985.1. Taxonomy (NCBI): domain Eukaryota; kingdom Metazoa; phylum Chordata; class Amphibia; order Anura; family Hylidae; genus Phyllomedusa; species Phyllomedusa bahiana. Next base: position 15,037 of record JAODAL010059338.1, read on the forward strand.
AGTTCAACTAAAATGGTGGTTCAAAGACTCCTTTTCCCGGCATTTTTTAGTCTGTGGGTCAGAACGTTTTAATGGTCATACTGCGGTACAGGAAATATATAGTCAATGTCCAGTTCAACTAAAATGGTGGTTCAAAAAATCCTTTTTGCGGCACTTTTTAAATCTGGGGGGTCATGCAGGTTTGGGGCTCATGCTGTGGCCCAGGACAGGTATAGTCAATGTCCAGTTCAACTAAAATGGTGGTTCAAAGACTCCTTTTTCTTGCACTTTTTAATCTGTGGGTCAGACAGGTTTAATGGTCATACTGTGGTACAGAACAGGTATAGTCAATGTCCAGTTCAACTAAAATGGTGGTTCAAAGACTGCTTTTAAAGCACTTTTTAATCTGTGGGTCAGACAGGTTTAATGGTCATACTGCGGTACAGGACAGATATAGTTAATGTCCACTTTAACTAAAATGGTGGTTAAAAGACACCTTTTTGCGGCACTTTTTAAATCTGGGGATCCTGCAGATTTGGGGCTCATGCTGTGGCCCAGGACAGGTATAGTCAATGTCCAGTTCAACTAAAATGGTGGTTCAAAGACTCCTTTTTCTTGCACTTTTTAATCTGTGGGTCAGACAGGTTTAATGGTCATACTGCGGTACAGGACAGATATAGTTGATGTCCAGTTCAACTAAAATGGTGGTTAAAAGACTCCTTCTTCCGGCAGTTTTGAAATCTGGGGGTCATGCAGGTTTGAGGGTCATGCTGCTGTACAGGACATGTATGGTCAATGTCCAGTTCAACTAAAATGGTGGTTGAAAGACTCCTTTTCCCAGCACTTTTTAATCTGTGGGTCAGACAGGTTTAATGGTCATACTGCGGTACAGGACAGATATAGTTAATGTCCAGCTCAACTAAAATAGTGGTTCAAAGACTCCTTTTTGCGTCACTTTTTAAATCTGGTGGTCATGCAGGTTTGGGGCTCATGCTGTGGCCCAGGACAAGTATAGTCAATGTCCAGTTCAACTAAAATGGTGGTTCAAAGACTCCTTTTTGCGGCACTTTTTAAATCTGGGGGTCATGCAGGTTTGGGGCTCATGCTGTGGCCCAGGACAGGTAGAGTCAATGTCCAGTTCAAATAAAATGGTGGTTCAAAGACTCCTTTTTCTTGAACTTTTTAATCTGTGGGTCAGACAGGTTTAATGGTCATACTGTGGTACAGAACAGGTATAGTCAATGTCCAGTTCAATTAAAATGGTGGTTCAAAGACTCCTTTTCCCGGCACTTTTTAATCTATGGGTCAGACAGGTTTAATGGTCATACTGTGGTACAGAACAGGTATAGTCAATGTCCAGTTCAACTAAAATGGTGGTTCAAAGACTCCTTTTCCCAGCACTTTTTAATCTGTGGGTCAGACCGGTTTAATGGTCATACTGCGGTACAGGACAGATATAGTTAATGTCCAGTTCAACTAAAATGGTGGTTCACAGACTCCTTTTTGCGGCACTTTTTAAATCTGGGGGTCATGCAGGTTTGGGGCTCATGCTGTGGCCCAGGACAAGTATAGTCAGTGTCCAGTTCAACTAAAATGGTGGTTCAAAGACTCCTTTTCCTGGCACTTTTTAATCTATGGGTCAGACAGGTTTAATGGTCATAATGTGGTACAGAACAGGTATAGTCAATGTCCAGTTCAACTAAAATGGTGGTTCAAAAGACTCTTTTCCAGCACTTTTATATCTGTGGGTCAGACAGGTTTAATGGTCATACTGCGGTACAGGACAGATATAGCTAATGTCCAGTTCAACTAAAATGGTGGTTCAAAGACTCCTTTTTGCGGCACCTTTTAAATCTGGGGGTCATGCAGGTTTGGGGCTCATGCTGTGGCCCAGGACAGGTATAGTCAATGTCCAGTTCAACTAAAATGGTGGTTCAAAGACTCCTTTTTCCGGCACTTTATAAATCTGTGGGTCATGCAGGTTTTGGGCTCATGCTGTGTCTCAGGACAGGTATAGTCAATGTCCAGTTCAACTGAAATAGTGGTTAAAAGACTCCTTTTTCTGGCACTTTTTAATCTGTGGGTCAGACAGTTTAAGGTGTCAATTACTGCGGTACAAGGACAGGTATAGTTTAAAATGGTGGTTGAAAGATCCTTTTCCGGCACTTTTTAATCTGTGGTCATTCAGGTTTGGGGCTCATGCTGCGTTCCAGGACAGGGATATTCAATGTCCAGTTCAAGTAAAGTGTTGTTTCAAATCATACTGCTTTCTGGCACTTTTTAGTTTGTGGGTCATGCAGGTTTAAGGGTCATGCTGTGGTGCAACACAGGGATAGTGAATGGTCTGTAATTTTTTTTCTGTGTCTTTTATAACCTAAGTGTGTTGCCTAAGATGTAGCACGTATCCATTTGACTGTTGTGTATGTTAACTCCAGCTTCTCCAGCCGTTATGGTGTAAGAATGAAGGTGTTGTTCCTCTCCTATAGACTTTAATGGTCATCGGCAATAATCTATTATCGACTATCGGAAATCGTCTTGATATTTGCCGATATCGACTATCGACCCAATGACGATAGTCAACGTAATCGCTCATCACTTGTCTTGATAATTGCCGATATCGACTATCGACCCGATGACGATAGTCAACGTAATCGCTCATCACTAGTGTTGAGCGATTATTATCGACAAAGTTGAAATCGGCACAGTATTTACGTTGATCGAAATTTTTAGATCATACGATAATTTAGGTTAAAATCTGTGCATCATTTATTAATATCGCGCCATTTTCGGCGCTTCCTGTCATTTTGGCGGCCAGCAAATCAGCTTACAGAATAGAGCAGGGTGAGATGTGTGTGCGACGTCATGACTGGGATGTGTATGGTTGCGATTGGCTGGAAAAATCACATGACCTCGTTTTACATAGAACAGCCCTTCCTGTTCATGATCAGTGTCTCTCAGCGTCTCATAGCAGTAGGACGTGCGGTCTGCCTGTGTCCAAACAGCTCAGCGAAATTATTCTATTTCTTCACAGAGAAACCTCTACTGTTAGCTGTGATCCTTACAACTTAGTTAGATCAGAGATTTGAAGATTTTATGGAGTTAGGTAGAGAATTTTAAAGGAGCATCTACCGCTGTAAAGTCACAGGGGGAAGTAGGGGGGGGTGGCCCGCGGGCGAACACAGACAAGCTCTTTAAAGAATACTGGATATAGTTCACCAAGACTTAGTGTAGACATTGCACTGCAATAGCTTTATTATTAACAGTTTTCTATTGAAATATTTCCTGGATATTGGGCAGCCTGAACTTATATTAGGATACACATCTTTTCTAGTACCTGCAGGTCTCTTTGTTAGGTGCAAAACTCCACTTTTATTATCAGTATACATTTAAGATAGGTGTTCTTTTTAAATTTTGCCCATTCCAGCTTTGTTGATATAGCCACCTTGCAGTTAAATTAGAATCCAGCAATTTTGTAGTCAGCACAGGTTGATAGGTGCCAAAAATACCTTTTATTATCCGAATACATTTCAGATACGTGTTTTTTCACTTTGGCGCACTACAGCTTTGTTCATTGAGGCACCTTGCACTTAAATGTAAATACAGCAATTTTGTAGTCACCACAGGTGAATTGAAAGGTGCCAAAAATACCTTTATTATCCAAATACATTTCAGATACGTGTTTTTTCACTTTGGCGCAGGCCAGCTTTGTTGATAGATCTACTTTGCAGTTAAATGTGAATACAGCAATTTTGTAGTCACTACAGGTGAATTGAAAGGTGCCAAAAATACCTTTTATTATCCGAATACATTTCAGATACGTGTTTTTTCACTTTGGTGCAGGCAGCTTTGTTGATAGAGCTACTTTGCACTTAAATGTGAATACAGCAATTTTGTAGTCACCACAGGTGAATTGAAAGGTGCCATAAATACCTTTTATTATCCGAATACATTTCAGATACGTGTTTTTTCACTTTGGCGCAGGCCAGCTTTGTTGATAGATCTACTTTGCAGTTAAATTTGAATACAGCAATTTTGTAGTCACCACAGGTGAATTGAAAGGTGCCAAAAATACATTTTAATATCCGTATACATTTCAGACAGGTGTTTTTTTCACTTTTGGTCAGTCAAGCTTTGTTGATAGATCTACTTTGCAGTTAAATTTGAATACAGCAATTTTGTTTTGATTTGAGGGATTTGAGAATAGCAGTGATTTGCCATCTTTTAATAAGAGACTTTCCAAAACTCTTCCATACCTTCTCAAATTTTTATATTTCTGAACATGGAGCGAAATTCAGGTGGTAAGCGAACAAAGACGGGGGTAGGACATGGAGGTAGAGGAACGAGAGAAGGGGCTCCTTCCAGTGCTAGCGACAACATGCATGCCAGCGGATCGTCAGTTGCAGGACCGTCAGGCCTGTCATCGCTGGGGCAGGGCCCTGTGAATCTCAGTAACGAACAGCGTCGCCAATCTGTCCTTCAGTGGTTAATGCAACCTGCATCCAGCAGTCTTACCTCCTCGTCCTCCCAGTCACGACCACAAATGTCGTCATCAGCATCATCAGCATCCGTCCAACATGAAGCAGCCCAAATGTCAACTCGTGTACCCACCACTGTGGTAATACCATTTTCTGAAGACCTCTTTGATGACAAATGCGGTTGGGGTCAGAAAGGGATGTTAAAAGATGAAGAGGCCAAAGAGGATGATTTTCTCTGCTCTGACGCCCAGTTACTGATGCCATCAGAGGAGGAGAAGGAAGCCGGTCAATTGGCAAAAATCCCTGGCGGTCGGCAACGCCTTGCAGTTCCTCTTGCTTGTAGCCCGCAGCTCCTGGATGCAGAATGTCAGGACGACGAAGTCACCTGTGTTGATGATGATGATGACGACATTGCAACGTGGTCTTTTCAGCAGAATTTGCTTACGATCGCTTCATCACTGGACAAGGAGGAAGACGATGGGGTAGTGTCAGTACGGGTTCCGCCATAAAAAGGGAGAGGGCGGTCGCAGAAGTCCGCTGAGATGATTCCGTCAGCCACGGTCAGCGCAAACCCCGCTCCTCGCTTATCGCCGTCAAAAAGGTCCAGGACCTCTCAAGCCTGGGCCTTATTTGAGCAAGCCTCTGATTCACCCAGCGATGTCATATGCCGCATTTGCCGTAAACGCATAAGTAGAGGCAAGAACCTTAGGTGGTTAACCACCACCAACATGTCTAGTCACATGCAGCGAATGCATGAGTTGAAATGGAGGCAACACTTGGCCAAAAAAGGCCAGACCGACGCCGGGCCTCCAACCACTGTCACACCCTCTGTCTCTGCCTCCTCCTCCTCCGCCACCACAAAGTGTTCCTCAGCTGCCCATGTCTCTCAGAGTCATGATCAGGGATCAGCCTCTGCTTCAGCCTCCACCGTCGCCCGAATACTACCAGCACCACCAGAGACCCATCCTACCCCTTCTCCTTCCACCAGTTTGACGACCTGCACGCTGTACAGCGGCCAGTCTAGCAGCCAGCCTTCTGTCTTCCAGGTTTGGGAGCAGAAGAAACACTTTAACCCAAACCATACCAAAGCCAAAAGCCTGAATGTCGGCATTGCCAGGCTTTTGGCCTTGGAAATGTTGCCTTTCCGTCTGGTGGACACAGATGGGTTCCGCCACATCATGGCCCTTGCCTGCCCCCAATACCAGATGCCGAGCAGGCATTTCTTTGCCAGAAAAGCCGTCCCTGCCCTGGCCAGCCATGTGTCATCTAAAATTTCAAGCGCGTTGTCTGCATCTGTGGCCGGAAAAGTCCATCTGACCACCGACACATGGACTAGTAAGCACGGCCAAGGCCGCTATATCTCTGTGACAGCTCACTGGGTGAGCTGGGTGGATGTCTCTGGGGGGTGACGGTGGCTCTCAGGCTCGGCGCACGCTCTTCAAAACCGCAGGGATGGTGCAGGGTTCTTTCCCCCAAGGTCCTCTGGTGACATCACGTGCCCAGAGAAACCAGGCCGTGTTGAAATTAATCTGTCTTGGAGACCGTCCACACACAGGTCAGGAGCTGTGGACGGCTCTAAGCAACGAGACCGAGCGCTGGCTGGGTGCCAAGAACCTTGTGCCAGGCAAGGTGGTGTGCGATAACGGGCAAAATCTGCTGGCCGCCCTTAAGATCGGTAGGCTGGAGCACATCCCTTGCCTGGCACATGTCATGAACCTTGTCGTCCAGAAATTTCTAAACAGCTACAGGGGTCTGGACTGCCTGCTGAGGAAGGCTCGAAGTCTAAGTTCGCACTTCCGCCGTTTGCACCCTGCTTCGTCCCGCCTGGCTGCGTTGCAGCGTCAGCTCGGCCTCCCAGTCAACCGTCTCATTGTTTAAGTGGCAACACGCTGGAATTACACCCTCCACATGCTCCAGCGATTGTGGCAGCAGCGCAATGCCATTACGCAGCACGAAGTGACACATGGCCTGACAAGCAGCGGTGCGGACCTTGGGGTGTTGAGCCACTGAGAGTGGAGGCGGGAAAGAGCTCTGCCCATCTTGCGTTTTGAAG
>JAODAL010059339.1:0-5000 GCA_025379985.1 Phyllomedusa bahiana
GATTTTTATATATAGGAATATGATAAGGAGGGACTGAATCCCGTGAATAAAAGGGGTTTTATGATAAAGGGGAAAAAGCTGAGATCTGTGATATAGGGTTTTTATGATAGAGGAGAGAAGCTGAGCTCTGTGATATATAGGGTTTTATTACAAAGTGGACAATCCCTGATGAACAAAAAATTCTGTCAATGACCTAAATGATTCAGTACAACATAAGCCGGCGTGAAAACCGAACATCTAGCGCTCACCTTGCGTCCGTCGCTCGCATGGCAGTTCACATTCAGAGGTGTAAGCAGAGCCATGAGTTTTTCCTCATTCCCGCTCCTACAAAAATAGAAAACCAAAAAAAATAAAACATTACTACATTTCCGGGGTTCTGAATCCTCGGAGAACACATTTACTACACGTTTGGCTACGGAGTCAATTCTTAGAAAGTGGGCACAGAACTGGCAAACCGCATCTGAAAACTTCCAGTCTGGATACAGAACGGCGCCAGAGACGTGTGGAATATCACATATTTGCGCACGGGTGCCAGGATTTGTTCTCTTTTTTACACTCCTATGTGCCACTAGATCTTATTCAATTTTAAAAGGTGAAGAAGATACTGCAGCATAAAACCGTCAAAAAATACAAATTGCCCAAATCGGGGGGCGGGTTGTAAGTGGTACTGTCACGGTTCACGCCGCCCGCGGTCCCTGTCTTGGACCGTCGCCGTGTCCGTGCCTGCCATGTCTCTGCTGGGGCTCCCTGTGCCCTCTGCTGTATAACTTTCCATCTTAGTTCCTGTCTCAGTTGGTGGGAGTGTCTGTACCTCGCTTTCCGCTTCTGGGGTCCTGTACTGCGCGGGGCTCCTGGGGACGTGCGCGAGCTTCCTGCCCCTATTGGGGCTTTTTTTGTCGCTTCCTCTTGACCGTACCCCGGTATAAGAGGAAGTTCCTTCCTTGCTTCTGGGTCAGTCCATTGTTGTGCCTCATGCTGAGTTTTTTTCCATCTGAGCTCCGCCAGCTTCCAGGTCTGCATTCTGGACTTAACCCTGAGATGCCTTTTAGTTTTTTGCAGTCCATTAAGCTCCTACCACCGACTGTCGTCTTCTGCTTTTTTCCCTAACCCCTCCAGTACTCCTGCATTTTTTTGCCGTTATACCCTCTAGTTCCCGCTGTATCCTGCCCTTATACCCCCCTAGTTACCCGCGTATCCTGCCTTATACCGTCTTTACCGCTGTATCCTGCGTTATACCCGCTAGTACCTGCTGAATCCTGCCGTTCACCTCGTTACCCCCGCTGAATCTGCCGTCTACCCGTCGTTACCTGCTGAATCCTGCCGTTCTACCCGTCTGTTACCCCCGAATCCCGCCGTTATACCCCCTAGTTACCTACTGTACCCCCGTTTTACCCGCTATTTTCCTGCTGTATCCCGCCGTTATACCCTCTAGTTCCTGCTGTATCCTGCGTTATACCCCTCTAGTTACCCGCTGTATCCCCCGTTATAACCCTCTAGTACCTGCTGAAACCTGCCCTTAAACCTTTACCCAGCTTATCCTGCCGTTATACCCGTTAGTTACCTGCTTATCCTGCCGTTTATACCAAACTATTTCCTGCTGAATCCTGCCGTTAAAACCCGTTACCTGCTGAATCCTGCCGTTAAACCCGTTACCTCTGAATCCCCCGTTAAACCTGTTACCTGCTGAATCCTGCCGTTAAACCTGTTACCTGCTGAATCCTGCCGTTAAACCTGTTACCTGCTGAATCCTGCCGTTAAACCTGTTACCTGCTGAATCCTGCCGTTAAACCTGTTACCTGCTGTATCCTGCCGTTATACCCGTCTAGTTACCTGCTGAATCCTGCCGTTATACCCCTCTAGTTACCCGCTGATCCCGCCTTATACCTGTCTGTTACCTTCTGGATCCTGCCGTTATCCCTCTAGTTACCTGCTGTATCCTCCGTTATACCCGTCTGTTTTCCTGCTGTATCCTGCCGTTTACCCATCTATTACCTGCTGAATCCTGCCGTTATACCCGTCTGTTTTAACTGCGTTTCTGCCGTTATACCCCTCTGTTACCTGCTGTACCCCCCCCGTTTTACCCCCTTGTTACCTGCTGTATCCTGCCGTTATACCCGTCTGTTACCTGCTGAATCCCCGTTTTTTACCCATTATTACCTGTGAAAACCTCCTTTAACCCGCATTTTCCTGCTGTATCCTGCCTTATACCCCCTCTGTTAAACCCGCTGTATCCTGCCCTTAACCCTCTGTTACCTCTGTACCCCGCCGTTATACCCCTTGTTACCTTGTATCCTGCCGTTTTAAACCCCTCTGTTCCTTTATCCTGCCGTTATACCCCTCGTTACTGCTGAAACCTCCGTTAAACCCCTCTGTTACCTGCTGTATCCTGCCTTATACCCGCTAGTTACCTGCGTATCCTGCCGTTATACCTGTCTGTTTCCTGCTGGGTCCGCCGTTATACCCCCTAGTTACCCCGCTGGGTCCTGGGCCCTTAACCCTCAGTTACCCACTTTTCCTGCCGTTAACCCTCAGTTACCCGCTGTACCTGCCGTTATACCCGTCTAGTTCCCGCTGTATCCTGCCTTTATACCCTCTAGTACCTGCTGATCCTGCCGTTATAAAAACATCTTTACCTGCGAATCCTGCCCTTATAAACCCTTTGTACCTGCTTACCCGCCCTTTATACCCCTCCCGTTCCTGCTGAATCCCCCTTTACCCGTCTAGTTACCTGCTGTATCCTGCCTTTAAAACCCCTAAATTAAAACCCCTAACCCCTTAAACCCCTTTTCCTGCTGAACCCGCCCTTATACCTTGACCTGCTGATCTTGCCTTTACCCTTTTTTCCTCTGTATTTCCGCCTTAATCCTCAAATACCGCGTACCTGCCGTTTTCCCTCTGTTACCTGCGTATCCGCCGTTTACCCATCAGTACCTGCTGAAAACCTGCCGTTATACCCCTTAAATTACCTCTGTATCCTCCTTAACCGCTTTAAACCCGCTGTATCCTGCGTTAAAACCCGTCTATTTTCCTGCTGTACCCGCCGTTATACCTGTTGTTACCTGCTGAATCCTGCCGTTATACCCTCCCCAGTTACCTGCTGAATCCTGCCGTTTTATCCGTCTATTACCCCTGTACCCTCCGTTATACCTGTCTGTTACCTGCTGTTCCTGCCGTTATACCCGTCTAGTTTTCCCCTTGTATCCGCCCTTAACCCCTCTGTTACCTTCTGTATCCTGCCGTTATAAACCCCTCTAGTTACCTCTGAATCCTGCCGTTTTACCCGTCATTTTCCTGCTGTATCCTGCCGTTTAACCCGTCTAGTTACCGCTGTACCTGCCGTTATACCTTCTGTTACCCCCTGTATCCTGCCGTTTTACCCGTCTATTACCTGCTGATCCCCCGTTATACCTGTCTGTTACCTGCTGAATCCTGCCGTTTTAAAACCCTCTGTTTCCCCGCTGAAACCGCTTTTTACCCGTCTGTTACCTGCTGGATCCTGCCCTTATACCCTCTAGTTACCTGCTGGGTCCCGCCCTTTAAAACCCCGGGCAGTTTCCTACTGTTCCTGCCTTTACCCTCAGTTACCTACTGATCCTGCCGTTATACCCTCTAGTTACCCTCTGTATCCTGCCGTTATACCCTCGTTTTCCTGCTGATCCCGTTAACCATCTAGTTCCTGCTGTTCCTGCCGTTATACCCTCAGTACCTGCTGTACCTGCCTTATACACATTATTCCGCTGAATCCTGCCGTTACCCGTTTTTGTACCTGCGATCCTGCCCTTATACCCCGTCTGTTACCTGCAGAAACCTGCCGTTATACCCGTTAGTTACCTGCTGTATCCTGCCTTTTTACCCCGTCAGTACCTGCTGAATCCTGCGTTAAACCCCGTTTTCCCGCTTAATCCTGCCGTTATAACCCCTCTTTACCTGCTGTATTTTTGCCGTTAACCTGTCTGTTACCCGCTGTATCTGCCCTTATATTTTTTACCTGCTGTATCCTGCCTTATACCCTCTGTTTACCTGCTGAAACCTGCCTTATACCCTCTAGTTTCCTGCTTTTCCGCCCTTTTTATCCGTTAGTACCTGCTGTATCCTGCCTTATACCCGTCGTTTCCGCGAATCCCCGCCGTTTTACCCGTCAGTACCTGCGACCTGCCGTTATACCCGTCTGTTTTCCGCTGACCTGGGCCGTTAACCCTTTTGTTACCTGCTGTACCTCCGTTATACCTGTCTAGTTACCTGCTTATCTTGCGTTATACCTTCTGTTCCCGCTGTTCCTCCGTTTTATCCTTAGTTACCTGCTGTATCCCCCGTTTTCCCCGCTGTTACCTGCTGAATCCCGCCGTTTACCCCTCTAGTACCTGCTGTACCCGCCGTTATACCCCTATTACCTGCTGTTCCTGCCGTTATACCCCTCAGTTACCTGCGGATCCTGCCGTTATACCCTCTAGTTACCTCTGAATCCTGCCCCTTTTACCTGTCCAGTTTCCCGCTGATCCCTTTGTTAACCCCCCCCATACCCCCGCTGTACCCGCCCCTTCTACCCTCTAGTACCCTGTATCCTCCGTTCTACCCGTCTAGTTACCTGCTGTATCCTGCCGTTATACCCCCTAGTTACCTGCCGAATCCCCGCGTTTTACCCCTAGTTACCTCTTTTCCTCCGTTATACCCTCTAGTACCTGCTTATCCTGCCGTTATAACCTCTAGTTACCCGGCCGCCCTTTACCCTCTATTCCCCCGTACCGCAAACCGCTATACCCCGATTGAATATAACCCCTCTATTACCGCCGAATCCCCCGTTTATACCAGTCATTACCTGCCAATCCCCTTATACCGTCTAGTTACCTCCGAATCCCCTTTAAAAACCCGTCCCTAGACCGTTTATCCCCCCTTATACCTTTCCCAGTTACCTGCCTTTTCCCCTTAACCCCTTTAAAAATTTCCCCTTGATCCTGCTGTTAACAATCTAGTACCGCGTATCCCCCTTATCCTGTCATTAC